>CABFWB010003153.1:32176-55403 GCA_902151455.1 Timema bartmani | reverse complement strand
GAGGTGATTGACCTCCTCCAATTGAGAGTGAGGCGCCTGCTGGACATAGGAGGCGGGCTACTTTTCCGTGGGCCACCCTGTGAAAACCATTCAAAGCATTGTCGTAATTAGTGCTTCTCATATATATTTAAGATATTAGTACTGTACATCACAAATAATACTGTGTAATGTATGTTTATTATAAATATTGTTTGCCAGTAAAACGTGTGTCGTTGTTAGATGTCCCTCCAAACTGCAGTTTATTTCTCCTTATTCTGCTCACTTTGTAATTCCGATTATCTGTGAGTAAATTTTCATTGTTCTCATTATCTTCAAATTTATTTCATTACGTGCATTAGGAATTCCAGTAAATTGGATTGTACGTCTTGTAACGATTTGTTTGTACTATTGATTCGTTGTATCGGTTTGTCTTATTCAACTTTTAATAAGGCTATTTTCAATTAATGTTTCTACCTCCAATTTGCAAAATCACGTAATAGTTTTTGAACAACTCTTCTCACTCACAACACCATTTGAATACGAAATTCAGTATGTCTCCATGCATTTTTATGACTCTTTTCTCGGCCCACTTTGGAACTACAAGATCTTTGTTAGAATGTTGTATTTTGTATCGATTAACAAAACATTGAAAATGAAATAAAAACTAATTTGCTGTTAGCTTTTTGAGGCCCTTGGGATACTAAGGCCCCAAGCGCGCGCTTCTTGTGCCTGTGTGGTGATTCGCCACTGCCCCTATCTGAATCTAGTTCATGCCTGTTTTTATATTTTGTTCGTATAGTTTCCTCATAATCTCTCTTGTCAGTTTGTGAATTTGAGGTTCAACAAAAATACCTTGTTAACTTTTAGCTTCACTTTGGGGGGATTTTTTTAGAACCACATCTTACTATTCGTTCGGGCTATACGCTTATGTACGAATTACGCCAACGGTTTTAGGAATTAGAAAGGTTATACTGTATTTAGAGGATGTATACCCGCATTTGCGTGGATGGAGAATGAAAAATAATTTTTGAAAAATCACCCTAGGTACACCCGTACAAAATTCTCACCTCAATCTCCTCGACATCAGCAGTCAAGTTTACTGCGAGAGTAGCACCTTAGACCATGCGGCCACCAAAACGGATCACTTTTGTGATCGATGTGAATTTAGGACAAATATATTTTAAACGGTTTGAAATTATGTTTGATATTTTCCTCTTCCTTTTTTCTGCTAAATAATCGGTGTAGTAAAGAATATAATAATGTTCTTTAATTTGTTTAAGTTAGCTAGTTCAGCAATAATATTAACAAAAATACCACCAGAGTCTCGTACTAATGACCTATGGGCCGGTTACGCTCCACCTACTATTTATTTGTTCCTTTGTTCGACGAATTAACACAATGTGAATTAATATTAACGAACGTAACCAGTATTTTATCCTTAACAATAGCAATAACATCAAAAGCCATAACATTTTACAGCGATCAAAACAAATAAAATCACAATTTTTATATATTTTAAAACTTCCCGTTGGCAGCTTTAACTCTCCAAATGTTCCAAAACAAAATAAATCATTTTATTACTGCGGAAATGTTTTAAACCAACGCCTAAAGATCCAGACAATCATAAATAAGGAGTAAATAAATTAACTATGTCAAATCGCAACTTTACAACAGGTACTTTACTGAGGTAAAGCTTTCACAAACGGTTTCATCAGACCCAGTGTTATGTGCAAGGGTGGGACGACAGTTTAGGGGTATACCAGTGGTTCATGAACTATGTTCTTCAATCCAGGCAATCCAGGTCTACTCATGCGTTATTTTTCCCTAAATGATTATAAACTATCACCCCATACAAATGAGGATGCATTTCTTCTAAACTATACTTTCCTTATCCTTACCCTTGTATACGCGAAGCACAGATGAGTATTAAATATTGTTTTATATGTTTAGTAAGATGTGAAGAAAAAAAAAGGGTTTTTAATAAAAAATAAAGCCCAAAATTAATATGATTGGCCCCAGGCTCCTTGATTTCTATGACCATCCATGGACTGAGGCATCATGCACCCTAACCATGAAACCAAACTTTGGCCGATGACTCACTCGATCGTTGATACTAACATCAGCATCACAACCTTTCCACCCCATAAATTAAAACTTGACAAGTTTCTCGTAAATAATAAAAAAAAAACACTATATTTCTCTGTGGCATTCATTTACCTCCATTATTGTAATAAGACCGACTGAGCCGGCGTGAATAGTTTTCCTTTTTCTGAGGCCTGGCTTCATTTGAATACGTATTGCTTGCATAAAGGCGCTTCATAACTTATTCTATAATTCCCCCCCTACCTCTCTAGCCTTAGACACTGATTATGTTATTATGATGTATTATGGGTAAGTGTGGATGTACGCGGACAAAAGATGGGCCGTTGCNGGGGGGTGAGGGCGCGCCGCGCGTGCGCACGGTGTGTGTGTGTAGTTTACCAAGCTCTCGACAGAGATTATGACAGCTTTGCTTTCACATCGGGTGAAAGGGGATAGCGAATAATTTGCTCAATTGAGTAGGAGGGGATACATGACTTGGGTGAGAAATGAAGTCTCTGGTTCTCTCTACCGCTTTGACACGTGTAGTTTTTTTTGAACGACGACAGTTATTTATTTAGTTTTACGGTGTTTGTTTTATCACAAGGGTTGTTTAATCTGCACGCTTTGAACCAAATTATCATCTAAGAACACGACTTACAAACTAACTAAACTCTAGAGCAACCGGCATCCGTGGTCGCATGGTCATTCACTGGAGTGAATTGCTGGGAAGCAGGAGATCGGTATTTGAATTCAGGCTGGGTGAACGGGGGGTGTTTTTTCCCCTAAATAAATTCCCATTCTCCCTCCACTTAAATGTGGGTGAAATTTATTTAAATTATACTTTCCTGGTCCCTATCTCACTAGCCTAATTAAAATCCATATGGCTCGGATGGGTGGTAAGATGCGGTACCAAATTCAAGGGAGGAAACCCAATAACTTCTCCAATTATATATTTCTCGACCGTATCGAGAATCAAACCCAGGCACTCTTGTAACTCGGAGCTCGTGTAATAACCGCTTGTAAAGCAATTGTGAATGTCTACAAATCAAACCAAACTTCACCCGTCTCTTCCTTCTCCACTATATTCGCAGCTCTCCGTCCCCCTCTTTCAATTAATCATACTATAATCAACACATTCTAGCTCATTCATGCATACGTAACTCTATTAGAACCATCAGTGTAGAAAGCAAACCCGCGACCCGTTCTAATAAATGACTACGGCCCCAGAGAGACCGCAGCTGGAAACTTGATGATACGCTCATTTAATAGCGTTATTAATAATAATATTACAGTATACATATTTTATTACCAACATAACACGCGGTTAAGGGGAGTAGTACGTTTCAAATACGTAATTGCGGTGGAAAAGTGAGCTATGTCGTTAGATACATCTTAATTTAGAGTAAGCTGGTTGTGTCTCGGACAAAGATATGGAGGACCATAACTATAGCTCAGGGAAAGTTTCGGGAAGTATATCTCAGGTAGTGAAGATGAATGTACTGTACGTCTTTAGGTCCCTGTTTATATCACAGGTAAAGAGAGAATGAAAACACATCTAGATAGGCCTGTTTATATCCCAATTAAAGCAAGAATGAAAACACATCTAGATAGCCCTGTTTATATCCCAGGTAAAGAGAGAATGAAAACACATCTAGAGGAGCCTGGTTATATCTCAGGTAAGGGGGATGAAAACAGATATAGATGACCCTGTTTATATTCATGTAAACCTTTTATGAAATTGATAATGTAAACCGGACTGATTGCGTGCTAAGGGGGCCGCTTCGGTGAGCGAGAATTTGCCAGGCAGACGTTTAGATTAAAAGCAATGTGTAGTTCTACGAAGCGTTATTTCAAAATATGGCTCACGCCAAAATAAAGTCGAGCGATTCCAACAGGGCTTTTTCAACCCAACACATTTAATGAGCAATTTACAGCCCTTTCGCAGCAGACTGACCCATGTCCACAACCCTTTCCTGGTGCTAATTATCCAAACGATAACAGATTCTATCTTTCACCAGTGACAACTTAGGATGTAATTAAATCATTACGTAGAATTAAATCCAAGGCGATTGGGATTGACCAAATTTTAATTACCTTCCTCCTCTTGATTCTACCTTTTGTCACTACTCTAATAACCAATAATTTTAACTTCTCACTTGCAAATGGGGTCTTCTCCTATTTATGGAGAATGGCTTATGTTATCCCTGTACCCAAGGTTAACAAATCAACTAGTGTTAGGGACTTACGTCCTATTTCTATTCTCCCTACTCTATCTAAGGCGCTCGAATATTTGGTGCACACACAAATTTTGTACTTCATTAACGAGCATGCTTTGCTAAAGCAGTTTCAATCTGGTTTTCATCGTAAGTATAATACAGCATTGGCAATAATAAGTGTAGTTGATGACATTCGTATCGCTATGGATGGTAAGAATATTACTATACTCACCTTACTTGACTTCCCTCAGGTATTTAACTGTGTTAACTACAATATGCTATTACGTAAATTGTTTGAGTCATAGGTTTTCTTTGAGTGCTATGCAATGGATGATGTCTTATCTGATTGGTAGGCAGCAGAGTGTGAAAGTTAATGGGAATTTATTCTCGTGGCTACCGGTTAAGACCGGTGTCCTCCAAGGCTCTATATTAGGCCCACTTTTGTTCTAATTATTTATTTGACAGAATTTCTCATTGTAAGTATCACCTTTACTTGGATGATTTACAGATTTATATCTCTTCCCGCCCATTGAAAATAGAAACGGCTATACATAAATTAAATACAGATCTTAAGGCCATACATCACTGTTCCGAGCAAAATAACCTTTCTTTGAATCCAAAGAAATCAAATGGTATTTTTATTGGTTCCAAAATGATATTATCTAAACTTGATCGGTCGACTCTGACGCCTGGCATTGAGCTCAACTCTGAACCCATATCCGTCTCAGCTACCGTACGTAATTTAGGCCTTACTATTAATAAAAACCTGACTTGGACTGACCATGTGACTGCTATATGTAAAAAAAAAAACTGTTGCTACAGTACATACTTTAAAGAGACTCAAGTGATTCTTACCAGTAAATATCAAGGCCTTATTGGTTCAGGCACTTGTCCTTCCTCATTTTGATTACTGTGATGTTGTGTTTAGCGACCTAACAGAAACTATGGTCCCTCGACTTCAGAGGCTGCATAATGTGTGTGTGTTTGATATATCTTTAATCTGAAATATCGGGATCATGTTACTCCATACTTGGGGAAGCTTTGTTGGATCAGACTTAAACAAAGTCGTGAACTACATTCTCGTTTACCGCTGTACAAAGTAATTACGACTGGTTAACCCAGCTACCTGGCCTCTCGATTTCAATTTTAATAAGTACAGGGTGGTCCCTGCACTCGATCTCAATCAGCTAACTTGTTCTGTGTTCCAAGATGCAAAAGAAATTTTTATTTAAATTTTTTCACTGTCTCATTTGCCTTAGCCTGGAACAAGTCACCTGTAGACTTCACATATGTGAATGGGCCATCTGATTTTAGAAAAAAACTCACCAATCACTATATCTCTAGCGTGGGAGCTGCGGCATAATACATATGTGTGCGAGTGTGTGTGCGTGTTTGGTGTAAGAATGTTTACTAATTTTTATTTTATTTTATCTTTATGTTTCCACTACTGATCTAGAGATACTTTGTTCAAGTTGAATACTGTTTTGGTTGTTGGTTTTTATGTGTTTATCTTATTGTAATATGCTATATGTTTTATGTTCATGTGTATGTTTTCCTCAAATACTTGTCTACTGTATTTTATTTAATGATAAATGCAGTGTAATGTTAACTTAAGACATGGTTAAATTTAATTTCGCCATTTAAATAATGATAATAATAATAATAATAATAATAATAATAATAATAATAATAATAGTAATAATAATAGTTTGAGTTTTATTAGTAGAAAAAATGTGTGAAAATGTGACATCTCATTTTGAATTACGTTTTCAGAAGCTATCAGACTAGGCTTGATGAAAAAGGGCTCTACAGTTAGCCTTCTTCTAATAAATATAGTAATTTTTTTTATTGGCTCACAACATAAGATTTTATGATATTTAAGAACTAACAGCGAGCTTTCCTCTTTACCTTGAGACAAGAAGTTTTCTAGATATCTTTCTCTTCTTTCTTATTGATACGACAAGGGCTGGTTGTAGGTGAAGGGCGTAAAGGAGTATTAGCTTAGAGAGAATAGAGTAGTAATTGCCGAAAACGACACAGACCATAATGTTTTAAGCGGTGTGGCTTGATACTTTCTCGCTGACCAAGTACGTTTAAAAAAAATTATATATAAACTATTTTTGTAGTTAAATGACTAAGCATATGATTTTCCAGAATCATATGCATATAATGAAGGTAGAAAAACTATTTTTTTTGTATTTTTTTTATAAAAAAATAGATTACATTTAAATGTACTATGAATTTGTTCAATATTAACATCAATATAATTATCATAAGTTGTTGACATCTCACCTGCTGTCAAGGAATGTTAAACTCAAAATATACAAAACAATAATTCTACCGGTTGTTCTCTATGGATGTGAAACGTGGTCTCTTACCTTACATGAAAAAAAAGGGTGTTCGAGAACAAGGTGCTTATGAAGATATTTGATCCAAAAAGGGATGATACTACGGGGGAGGGAAGGAAATTACATAATGATGAGTTACATAACCTGTGCTCATCACAAGACATTGTTAGGATAATCGGATCTCGTAAATTACAATGGGCAAGATATGCGGCGCGAATGTGAAAATCTAGAACCATGTTACGTGCGGCAATTGACTTTCGAGTTCCTAATGCGATAAAATAAGCGAAGTATTATCATCCTATTCACACTTTCCTCGTTTGCAGGTATTTGATTTATGACGAGACTTCATATCTGCCTTCAAATATACTCACAAACTAAATAAGATAATATTTTAAAAATCAAATTGAACCACTTTTGAATAAAGCCAATTTTAACCCATGGAAAAAATAGTCATCAATAATATTTTTTTGCACTTCTACAGTTCAGAGCATTCACTTACTTTTCACTTTTTTTATACAAATAAATATATAGCCACTTGACCTTTAGAGTGGCTAGAATAATATATCAAATGGACACAAATAAACAAAATCTTTTTTTAATCCTAGTTTTTGTTTATTTGGTATTGCACGTGCGGGAAATTCCTCCTTTCCCATTCAATAAAACGCAAGTACTTTATTACTATGAGCACCATATGCTCTCTTTAACACCGCTACCCACCCTCAAAACTACCCCTGGCGAGTGGTATAATACACAACATTTTTACACTTTACAGCCGAGGGAGTTGAAGCAAAAACTATGTAAGTTACATTGACGAGGCGATGCTAGTATTTTTGTGTTTTAATTCGATCATTATCGAGAAATATCAACAAGATTAAGATTATTTTGAAAATGAGGTTTGCTGGTTTTAAACTACCTAGTTTATTATTATTTGACTCTTCTGACTATATAGTAATTTATTAATAGTTAGTATTTGCTATTAGGGCATTCTAATTAATGAATCATATATATATATATATAAATTTCTGGCTCTAGAATATCATTTCAAACTAGGAGCTTTTGATTATGTAATAATTATTCGACGCTGAATTATACTGATGAAGTCATATTGTATATGCTTGTTTTTTTAATATATGAGTTAATTATACTAAACTGAGGTCTCTTTATTCAGGGTGGCTACAGAACTTCTATTATAAAATTCCCTGACTTTTCCAGGTTTTCCAGAAATTTTTGTCTAAATTTCCCTGACTTATTTTTCCTCACTTCACCTCGATGAATGGCGATTTTTCTATTTATTACATCAATTACATAGGCCTATATTTAAAAATATATCCACGCTTAAACATAACAATTTAATAAGTTTTTTGGTTTTAAATGGCTTAGA
The DNA here is from genome assembly GCA_902151455.1 of Timema bartmani. NCBI lineage: Eukaryota > Metazoa > Arthropoda > Insecta > Phasmatodea > Timematidae > Timema > Timema bartmani. The sequence goes on along the minus strand of CABFWB010003153.1, from coordinate 47,397 downwards.
TACTATTTATGACACTGTGTAAATATTGTAAAAAAAACCCAGCAAAGAGAGAATGTGAAAAGAATTTTTCCCCAGTTCACCTCAATGAATGGTGATTATTACATTAATCAAATAGGCTACCTAAGCCTCGGATAACTTTAAAAAATATGAGGCATAAACATAATAAACAATTTAATAAGTTTTTCAGGTTTAAATGTATTAGACACTATTGTGACACTGTGCAAATATTTTATTAGAACAAAACAGAAAGTAATTAGCTAGAACTGTGTCACCATTGTTTAACAAAACATCAAAAATAAATCATTTAAGAAATATATCACTTTGAATAAGTGTGCAACTTACAGTAGTTGGTTTGTAAAACTAACAGATTTGTTAAATTGCATCTATTTCTTCTTCAAAGATTCTATTTCTTCTTGTAAAATATCGGCTTGTTTTTGTGCCTCTGCCAAAATTTTCTGTTTTTTAGCTTGGAGCTCTTTTTGCATTATTGCTGCACGTTTCCGATCCCCCTTTTGTTTCTCTCCGTTCTGCTTGTCCTTCATTTTTTGTTCCAAACTATCCTTATATCTTGAACGGGCATTGCGGACAGAATGAATCAATGACTTGGTAATGTCTACCTTCTCTATTCCACCAATTGCTTTAACTGAATCATAAATCTGCCTTTGTGCTATTAGAGAAGCTTCATTTAAGTTTTCCACAATACATTCACGATTTATCGAAAAACCTCTTTCCAAACTGGCATTCCCATGAGAAAGAATGAGAATTAATCTGAGAAATGATACCAACTTTTGGTTGTCATCATTACTTGGAATAATACTCATCCATAATGTGTCTAGTCTATCATGTTGTTTTGAAAAAGCATTCATTTTTTTCAAAAAATCAGGTTGGTTACACACACTATTGAACTGGCGATCCACAAGGTCAGCTGCAACGCCAGTTATCCAATTGTTTGCTAGAAATATCTCCAAAGTAGACTTCAGTCGGGCGCTACGTGTTGACTTGAGCACAGCTACTCCAGGGTCCAAGAACGATATGGCCTTGGTTAGTTTGTATTTAAGAGGAGAACGCTCAAAAAGCTTTGCACATAGCTTCTGTAGACATGTCTTACAATCTTGTCTAAAGAGCAGAATTTCCTTTTCTGTTACACCTTTAGTTTTTCTAATGGCCTCTCTGGTTGCATATCCAAGATCTACATGCTTTGCATTTAAAAGGTTGGTTTCATTGAAAATGTCCAACTCAAGCAATGACCTAGCAGCATCCAGCTTATCGCTTTTTACAAATCTCTTCATTAGAGATTTCATAATAGACATTAAAGCCTCATTCAAGAAGGGTGCAAGAGGAGCATCTGATTGAAATTGAATGAGGAATGGTTCTATCTCGATTGCAACAGACTTAAAAAAAGCAAGTTTAGGTGCAAGTAGCTTGTCTTTCACAGAAGTCGAGATAATATGAAAGCTACGACAGTTGGGTGCTTTCTTTGCTGCAGTGGATTCATTTACATATGTGACTACATTGGGGAGAATAGTTTCCGCTCGCTCAGCAACTTCTATATTTTGCAACCACCTAACTGCACAGAACTTTTTAGGATAGAGTTCACTGCCACCATAATGTACATAATCTGCTCTACGCGCAGGAACATTTTTTAGTAAATTATACAAAGCCCGAAGAAATTCAACAAGCCCCCAATTGGTTGAATTTATTGCCGCTTTAAAAGCACAATGAAGACTATGGAGGCCACAACTTCCGATATCTAGCAATGTAGGACTATCTGGATCAGTAGTAGATTTTAGCTCTCGAATGAACTTTTGATTGACATTAGGTCCATCCATTGACACCTGTAACAACTTGACATTTTTCAATTCTAGAAGTGCATCTGAAAAAGCCTTTAACAGGTCAGCAGCTGTTGCATGGCCGAGGAAGGTCGATGTGAAGTAGCGTGTTGAGACTTCATTTGTTTTTAAATTCCAAAAGCGTACCATAATATCCATTTGACCCTTTTGGGCAACCTTGTTTAGAGACTCGTCAAATCCAATCACTATTTCTGGACACTTTAAGCACATCTTTACAAGGTCTTCATGAAAGTATGGGGCCAGACCATACAAGATTGTGTAACCAATTTTGGCCCTTCCTAATTGTATTTTGTTTGCAATTGTACTGTCTGGAAACATTGCTTTAAAGAGATTAACACTTTTTTCAGCTGCCCGCATTGAAGTGTGTGACATTATAGAATTCAAGCACCAAATAATTTCAGATTTTGTCACATCATCGTTCACAAGAAAGTTTCTCAGTCTTCCAGTTTCCTTAACAGCAACAGCTGTAGACACGATCTCAATCACATTCTGTAAAGAGAAAGAAAATATTATATACTAGCCTGCCTATTTATTTTACCTAATTTTGTAACAATATTGTAGAAGAAGCCTGGATAAATTGTTGTAGTTAAAAAGAATATAGCTATGATATGGCTGTATCCAAATAGTCTACCTATTTACTATACCCAACATTTTATATAAGGTTATTAAATAATTCTAATTTCCCTTCTCGTCATAATTGGTGAAAAGAAGCCATAATTGGTGAAAAGAAGCCATTTAAAATCTGTTGGTATCTCAAATAATTGTACTTTTAATTTTTAAATATTTAATTGAGGAGACATTGATAGATGGTGTTTACATAGTTTCTAAGATAAGTGGTAGGTAGCAGCACTGCGGGCCCAATGGCGTGGCCGTTTGAATAGTCTGATGCAGTCTTCGCTAACAAGAGCAAGAAAGGTCTAAAATTCAAGACTGCGACTTGGGACCCTTGGAGTATTCGGATACAGCCTATGAAACAGTAGGCTACCGGTTCCATAGTTAAATGTTGGCGGCACTTTTCTGAATGAGGCCTAGGTTAGCTTGCATATAACATAATTTGTCCTCCCCCAGCAGAAAATACACAAATAAATAAAACTTAGGCCTACCTCATTTTTTGATGACTCTGAAGATGGTGGTAGTAGTAATGGCGAGGTGGAATTCACAACTGCCTGGGCAGCAGTTGTAATGGTGGAATTTGAAGAATTTCCTTTTAAAAAAGCAGTCATTGAATAACTCTGCGTTTTATTCATTATGGCAGCTTGATGTTTTTTGCCCAGAGCGTGACTTGTCAGAGCACGTTTACCCATGTTGCTTAATATGAACTTTGAATTGCACAAATTACACACGGCAGAGTAGTTATCATCTTTTGCTGGCCTAACCCACTCAAACTTCGAATCTAATAGCCACGATTCATTGAAACACGTCTTTTTATATTTCGACATTGTCCGGATATTAATCTATATCAAATATCTTTATCACACACGCGCGCCTATATACTGAACAAAGGTATAACTTCTAAATCAACGGGTTTGACTTGAATGCCTCAGTTAAAAACCACGTGTACGAATTAGCGCGACCGGAACGGAAGGTACGGCAGCATGAACTAAGGAACATTATCACTTTAAAACTGCGTTGTTACGATTAGAAACGATGGAAATGGAACATCACTTCGGCAAACTGTTTTTTCAGTAAAGTTAACATTTTAACAAAAATCTAGTAAAAATAAAATAAAATTGTATTAGTTTTTACGTCCTTTTTTGAATTAAAACAATCGTTATTTGTTAAGTAATCCAGGAATAATGGTTTTAAAATTTGAATTAATATAATGTATTTTTCAATACTTGCGCATGCGTAAGATGTATTAAACGAGTTGTTATTCCAGCACTTGCTCATGCGTATGACAACTTGAATATCTAGTTTTAGATTCTCCTATGTTCGTACTGAGTGACGTCATCAAATTATCAAGGTCAAGAACCACCCCTACATCTCTCTCGCTCACACATCAGTTCTGCGCCCGTAAAGTTACACTCACTCTTTGTTCAGTTCCGACTTCAGTCTATTATTAGACGGGCTTACGGGATGGCCTAACAAGTACAGTCCAGCTTGCTACAAAATATAACTTTGTAGGAATATTTGCGCCAATACAGTAAACTACTCATGTTTTAGAACACCGTTTATTGGCATTTACATTTTGTCTCTCTTGCAGTCTATAAATTCCCTGACCTGTCAATAATTTTAAGCTAATTCCCTGACTTTTCCCGGTTTTCCCTGACCTCACAAAATTCCCTGACTTTTCCCGGTTTTCCCGGTTTTCCCTGTCTGTAGCCACCCTGTTTATTTTATATAACAGGCCTATTGTTTTACACTGGGGTATTCCGGTTTCATAATAAGACAGCGCCGATGCGGGGTACAGGTTATAGCATACGATATAAAACTGGGTTAATTTGTTTATATAATAAACTAATTATTTGAAGTTAGATCCTTATAAAAGTGCTATGTAGTATTGAGAATGGTATTCTTAGTCGTACAGATATTTTCTTGACACTCTCTTGGGAGAACAGGGGTTGATTATGACCAGCTATGTTGAAGTTGATTTATTCGCATAATTGTTTAACAGGACTACATTGGCACGGTTCTTATTACATCTCTTTACCATCCTTTATAGATTATATTAAAGTGCAAAGAAAATAATTTTCCTGCACTGGTGGTCACGCTATCCAAGCTGTCAGTCTCACAATATACTGGATTGTCGATGATGAGATGGTTAAGGTTTGAGTCCCAGCTAGGTGTACTTGGAATTTATTTTCCTTATGTGATTTATCACTGTAGTTTTCGCAAAAATTTCCCCACACCAATGACTGGTGTTTGTCGTACATCTGTGTATTTATTTTATTGTGACGCTATAACATTAGGCTTCATTAAATGATAAAGTTTGTGTTAAGGAATTGTACCTGCATTAGAGAGGAAGGTGGATGGAAAATCTATAGTGATAAATCACAGTTTTCACCCCTTCACTCTCTCCCAGTGAGCTTGACTTGAGATTCGAAACTTAGCTCTCCCATACCAGGCAATCCAAAATATTGTGAGACTGACGCCTTAGACCATGGGAGATTTTATTAGCACGTTTAACGATACTGTTATTAATGATTTAATCTAAGGGTTGGGGTGATTTTGGCAGTAAATGTACCCACAGTGGCGTAGGGAGGAGATGGTAAAATCACATGTGGACAACCACCTTCATTAGGCTACAATTGGCCGGGATTCGAATTCCCCCCACTTTCGTCAGGAATCCAGTCTAATGTGAGACTGACAGTTTAGATTACCCATACCATCAATGCAGGTGGGAAAATAAAAAAAAGAATGTTAGTGTGTTATTTTCAACCGAGAATTAAACATTATTTATTACTTCAGGGAATATCATTGACACGGCGCTAAGAAATCATTATGGATCTCTAATAAAGGGGAATAGTGCATACAATTAATTTTAGCAAAAGCTTTATTTTAGTAAAATAGCAATACTATAATGTGTTTGTTTTACATATTAAATATGTTAAAACATAACGCCCCAGCACGATAATTGAATCCTGGACCTTTGGCTTAGCATATCAATGTTCAATCACTGATCTTTTTAAGCTCATGTTTTCAAACTCATTTTCCGCTCATTCTTTTAAAGTGGAAATCTATGATGAACGTGTTCATTTCTATATAAAGTCATTTTAGAGGGATGTAAAGTTTTTTTAAATTTCGTTAAAGAGTATTCTCGCTAGCTATAATGTGTAACTAAGGGCACGGAAAAATTGTATTTGCTATAAAATGCGAAAATACGCAAAATATCTTTGTTTTAGTGATAAATCTACAAATGTTGTGTCCCAACAAATACAATTATTTGTTTTCAACTAATTTTGGCTATTATTAAGAAATGCCAACCTGAAAGTTTATTATTATTATTATTATTAGCACTGCGTATTACTACCCGTTCGGGTTATACACACTTACGCTAATGTGTGATGGTAGGGTGATTGTAAGATGAAATGGAGGACCTACAGTTTAACGTGGGATCCGAACCACGGGGGAGGTCTCGCATTCCATACATTCACAAGTTGTGATTATTACGCGTCTTGTCAGAGGTGAAGGAAGGGTTTGGCAATCAGATAAACCTGTGCCGGGACCGAGGATTGAACCCCGGACCCCCAGCACAGAAGTCTGACACCTTACCCCTAGACCGCCAGGTCTACAAACTGAAAGTTAATAAGTATAAAATAAACAGCCTAAGTTCAGTAACAACAAATTCTCATTATAAAAGCTGGTCAAAGAACATTTGTAGACAAAAACTACTGTTGGCCAGCAAAGGTTAATCTCCAACCTTTTCCAATATGAATGAAGAGGACTTTCGTACTGGTTCGAGGTAGTCTACTTTATGAGCACATACAAAAACACATACATAATTATATATTTGGTTCAGTTACTACACGCCATATAAATCCCTAAACCTGTATTCAGACAGACAGACAAACAGCATCAAAGACACCTGTGAGTTGTGTTGATGTAGAGAGGTTTTTAAATCAATACAATGTTATCAGTGGCAGAAGAACTAATTTAGCTAAAGGAAACCTTGAATTTTTTAGTGTTTTTAAATTCAATCAAGTGCACTGCACTTAAGATGGGGATTTAGGGGACGTGAGAAAACGGGCAGTGTTTTTGCAATTTTTATAGCAACACTTTTTTTTTAATCAAAAGAAATCAAATATTGCTTCAGTACAAGCATAACATTTAATTTTCTTCATATGGTGACCTCAAAAGTTCTGGACTATCTGTTATGGATGTTCTGGAATTTTATGACAACCTTTTCTCTTTATTTAAAAAGTTTGTCATCTAATGCCCTTGAGCTCATGACGGATGTTAAACTCTATGTTTGTACTAAGGCAACCTTTCATTTATTTTGGCCAAAATATGTTTTGCTATAAAAGTTGAAAGAACACTGGCCATTTCTTGCTTTCCCTGTATTCCCACCTTAATAAATGATGACTAAAATATGGGGTATCTTTACTTTAAATGCTATTAAATGTTATTTATTTAGAATTAAAATGTTAAAAAGTACAAAATGCAATTTTTCCGAATCAAAATGCTACAAAATGCCGTTTTAAGAAAAAATTATACTGAAAAAATTAATTTAAAAGCTCTCTCAAGCCTACATGAATAATGTATGTCCTTTTGGATAAAAAATTATTCCATACAAATATGTTATCTTTGTGTCTAGTAAACATAAACGGATAACAAGCTGGCTGGTAAATTTCTTACTCAACTGTTTAATATATTTAGATATGGTGATAAACAAAATTAGCTTTAAATCTTCACTTTGTGCTTGTTTATCTGAAATAAAAACGCATCTTTGTTTAAGATAAATGCTTACAACAACTTCTTTCTTCACATTTGCTATTTCCTACAATTTTTGATTCTTTGCGTTGCGAGAGGGAATTAAGTCTTAAAGAGCATTTTATTTTGTAATGGTGCCTAAGTATTTTCTAGCGCTAATGATTCTTTGTTATTTCTAGATTAATTTGTATGATATAACAATGGACGGGGGGACGGGGGAATGTATTTGAAAGAAAATGTTGGAAAGACACAAGCGTTTAAAAAACAAAACAATCAATTTATTTTGAAAAAAGGATTTTATATATATAAATGATGTGTATATATTATATATTATAATGTATATAACTTACATGTATTAAATGTGATGTGTATAAATAATAGAATGATGTACCTAGCTGGAACGACCATTTCAGGCATATTTTTAATGCTCATGAAGGATTCGAATTGTGTGAGGGTATCAAAATCCACACTGCTGAACCAATAGTCCCAGAGCCAGGTGTTAGTGAAGACAAAGAAGCTTTTAAGAAGTTAAGGAACCATAAATATTCAGGTTTAGATTCAATTCCAGCAGAGTTAATAGATGAAGGTGGTGAAATGTTAGTTATAGAAATTCATAAACTGGCATGTTCCATATGGAGGCCATGATGAAATACCACAAAAATGGAGGGAAGGTATCATAACACTCCTTTTCAAAAAAGGGAGATAAAACAGAATGTAATAATTGTAAAGGTATCTCATTACTACTAGTATGCTATACAATTTTATATAACATAATTTTAATATGAGATTGACGCCACTTTCAGGAGAAATAATTGGGGATCATCATTGTTGATTTCAATGAAATAAATCAACAACGAATTAAAAAAATTACTATTTGGCAAATATTCGAAAAAAGGGGGGAATACAACACGACGGTTTATCAATCATGCATAGGTTTTAAAAAAAGCCTATGATTTGGTTAAAATAAACCAATTATATGCTTTAAATTCCTGACAACTCACATCATCTCACAATGTAAGATAAAAAAAAAACACCACTCTCGCTCTGTGAACTGCGGAGAAAGTTACAACTTATAAGACTTAACTTATACTACACCTGTAACAAAAGTCAAAACAACTGAGTTCCCCACACTATAAAAAAAAAACCCACATCTGAGACCATATACAACAGCCCGTCCATACAGGGATAATATAAACCAGAGGTGTGCAACATATTTTTCAATGTAGCCATAAATGTGGCGAATAAGAAGTGAAATTCGCCACACCATGTAAACATTAAGAATTAAGGTTGTTCAATCGAACATTTAAAACAGCACACACTGTTTGTACACGTTCATTCAGGGGGGAACTGGATGGCATTCAATATTGCGTCGATAACTCATTCAAGTAGCAGAATGCTTTAAATGATTTGCCACAAAATATCAAGTTAAAACCAGAACATGACTTCAGGAATAGGTTTATTTACTGTGTAAGCTGGCAAACTCAAATTCGTCACACTTGTATGGCCAATTCGCCACCTGTGGCAGTTGACAAAAGGGTTGCCCACCCAGGATCTAAACAGTCTAAGCGAGGTCAAGACCCTAAATCAACAGCAAACAAAAGGAAAGAGCACATCTTTTATTATACATTAAAGGCTTAGTAAAGCTAATCAAATAAATATACATAAATTAGCTAATAAAACTTTTAAAAACTTTTTAGAAAATACACTCCAAACAAATAAAAAATAACAAAACTAATTCTACTTTTGGAGGCAGCCACAAACTACTTCTTCAAGTATTATGTAAGCACATTTTAGGACATTTTTAACCCCTCTACCCCTTTTGTAGGCAAACATAAGCAAATGCCTGACCCCCCCCACCCTCTTCCTCTCTTGCTTAATTAAGATTTGATGCCTTATTTTCACTTGTTCACAGGAATAACCATTATTTTTTCCATGCCATTTTGCCTTAAATCTGAAAAGGTAGTAAGAAGCGATGATAAAAAAAAATTAAAATTACATGCAATTTATAAATGGCTGGTAATTAATAACATAGAGGTGTAAATTAATAATACGAAATAATTGACAATTAACACTGGTATACAATGAATTTAAATTAATTGTACAGGTAAAATTAAAACAAGTTATAACATTATAAAAGTTTAAAATCTTAATTTACTTTTAATTGAAGTTATAAAAAAGTATTATTAGTGAATACATGAATATTATATTTATAAAAAAATACCCTAAACTCAATTTAATCCGATGACAAAGGTCCTTGAAATCACGTCTCAACACTTTAAATTATTATGTTTATAGCTTATTTGAAGGGGCTAGGCCACTCAAGCTTTTACTTTCTTCTACAGTATAGGCTTCTCCACTTCTTCCTCGTTTAGCCACTCAGCATCTTTATTGCTGCTCAAAGTCCAAGCGGCTTGCGATGAGCCTTCGCTCAATTTTGCCCGTCTTTTTCTGTCTTACGTAAACACTGTTCTGGCCCCCCACCCCCAACGCCTTGTCAGCAAAAATAAGCTCGAACCCCCTCCCCCGCACAAGGTGCTTACGTAATACTTGAACGCCCCCGTTTTCGCATATAAATAAAAATTATCAAAGCACATAAATGAAACTAATTATTCTGTATGAAAGGGGACACTCAAACATGGCAACGATATATCAATATAAAAAATATGTCAATCTATTTACAAAAACATAGATGTATTTATTTAGATATTTTAATGTTCGATATATCGATCAATTTATCGATGTATTTCAAATATCGAACTAAACTTTAAATCTTGTGAATTCAAAGAGATTGCACCATTTATTCTATATTTTCTTAGCCTAGTCCATTCCTCTCCCCCCTCTCTTTTTTTTACTAAACTTGTCTGCTATTGTCAAACGATAAATAAAACATTAAATAATGAAAAGTGGCGAAAAATAGCATTCCAAAACAGCAGACCTCTTAACACCGCCGTTCCAGTTGACCTAAACCAATACAATACAACATATAGGAAACAACTTACACATCGATATAATTTGATCGATATATCGTAGCTTTCAATATACATCTTGCGATATATTAAATTATAGACACATCGATATATTAGTAAAAAATCGCCATCCCTAGCATTTAAAACTACATTTCCCCAGACAAGCTGAATTATCTCGGTGGACCTGCAAAGTAGAATCAGTCCCTGGCTTGGGTCATCCATAAGCCACGTAACACTGTTGAGAGGGGGAGTGGGAAGTGCTAATGTCTTACGTAATACTTGAACGCTCCATTATAATAAAATTAAGAGTTTAAAGATTTACTACAAACATATGAGGTTGACGTAACATTAACTTGCGAAACCCACCTAAACAAAACACATACATGGTAATAGTATCTCCAGAATAGAGCGTGGCTCGAGGGCGAGGAAAAGCCAAACTGGACAAAAAAAGACTATCCTCCTTCCTAAATTATCGTACAACTCTTCAAAACATAAAAATAATTTGAAGCCACAATCATATACATCAACACTCAAAGGAGACGCGTAGCTTTTGTATCAGTCTGCATTCTACACAGAAAACTATCTTAACAGGTCAAATGTACTTGACGCAAATCTTAAAATCCTAAAAACTACTATAGATGACTTAACAGTCCTGAAAAAACTAAAATCTGACGATTACCCAATATTCTGAAGATGGGAAGTCAACAATGAGCACCAAGCAAACTGCTGCAAACCAATGCGCGACATAAAATAATGATAACACAGGTTGGCAGAGAAGCAAAAGAAGATGTCGATGCAGCCATACTTACTATCCTAGCGGTCGAACCAAGAAACATACAAAGATAACAAACACTACAGTCCTACCAAAACAATAACACCTGAGAAACGATCAACCTGAAATAAAGAAGCATGCAGGAACTGGCAAAAACTAAGGACGTCGAAACAACCAACAAGATATAACAGACCAAAGGAGGAAATCTCAATAAACTAAGGCATGCATGAGCACATTATATGGCATACACACATAAAACTTTAACAGAGAAAGTTCATGATTTTCTAGGTATACCTATAACAACACTGCCAGAGCCAACCACAAAAGAGGAATTTCACAAAGTGCCAGAACTAAATGGTATCACGAATGAGATTTCAACATGCCCAAAAATGCAATAGTTTTAATCAAATTGGTAAACAACGTAAGCTTCAATTTATGTTACTTCCCTAATGAGTATCTGGTAAGATAAAAAGATTATACCAATACCTAAACCAAGAAAAAACGGAATTATCATATAAGCCGCGCCATAACGGAAACAAGCAAGGTAAGCTTACTTCTTTCCAAGGAAAGACTAGTGTACACTATTTAGAAAGCTAGGAAGCTCATCCTGAACCATTTTAGTTTTGCTTTATCTGATCAAACAATCCAAGTGTAACTTGGTAAAGTAAGCTTGCAGCCTTTCATGATAAACAGAGTGTACACCAGGAAAATTATTTGAAATCCTCACGGCTTCAAGTATCCATAGAAGATACATTATCAGCAATAGTCTCACAGAGCTCAGCGTTGACGACCTTCCTCTATAACTTTTATTTAACAGGTGTGCCAACCAAATACCAAATGACGATCAAACTTTTTCCTGATTATACTTTACTATACATATTAGCTAAAAACATCAACATTGCTTATTTAATAAACCAAAAGTACTTTAGGGAGTTTGAGACATGTTTGTCAAAATGAAAAATTAGGGTAACTACTACAAAATAAACGGCCTTGGTCATCTCAAGTATACAAAAAAATACTACTAGAGAAATGTATGTTAATTGGTTAATTGAAGATGAAAATGATGAAGATGAAGTTTTTACTTGATTGTGCGACCTTAAGAATTCGAACAGGCAGGTAATGCGATCATACACATACACCCCAAAATCGTTTAGTCAAATTATTTTGACTGGCCAATTAGGAAGAAATATTTTCCTGTAAGTGTTTATAGTCTGCTTGAGATAGAATATAAGCTGCAGTCAGCCAAATGTCCATGTAATTATAATATGTACACCAAATGGAACACGATAATGCACGTAAATTAATTGCTGCAGAGCAGGATACATTCGATCAAATTAATAAATAAATCCTATAATCAACAATTTCAGTCAATTTATTATTTAGCTTGGTGCAAAATACTCCAATAAATGTAATCGTTATATTTTCTAGATACTTTCTTTTCATTGGCTGATCGTTGATATTTTGTTAGGTAGAGAAAATTATTGTGTAAATACCAAGTTTGTCCTAGTTAAAATTTTATGTCTCTAAATTAACGTTTTTTAAAAAAAAAAAATGTGCAACCAGCTTTATCTCGATGATAAAATAATTACCAAGCCAATGAACTTAGAACCTTATTCCTCCAAGGAGCAGATATTACACAATGTTGTTGATTTTTTATCCCCACCGTGACCGGCCAATTGCATTCCAACCTTCATTTACGATTCTCCGGGTAGAAATAAAATACTGCCAGTAAAAATAAAAATAAAATCACATCTCTGTTGTATAGAGTCATTGTCTGCGGTGTGGGTTAAACCAGGGGCTTGTTGAAACACATTTTATCGCTAGGTGGCATTGTTATCATATTTTTGGGAACATTTAAACAAAACAAAAAAATAATTGAAGTAAAACAATAGTTTTAGTGAAATATCCGAATATAACGAATGCGATTGTTTTTAACAATGGAAAATAATAAATGCGGGTTGTTCGGCTTCATTGAGGGGAATATTTAATATCAGCATATTTGTTTTGACGTAACTTCCCGGATGAAAGGGCACAAGGACTATGGCGTCAACCTGATTTGCCGGTGATGGGTGGTCAAGTTTCAAATACCGGCTGGGGGAACTGGACTATTTTTCTTTAAATTTCTTATCACTATTCCTCCAATAATAAAAACTCTTCATATAAAATTCTAAACAAAATTGTACAAACTTTTTAAAAGTAAAAAATAAATTTTCAAAAGTAAATTATTGTTAAGCTACTCTCAAAGTATTTATATTTGTGAAAGTAAAAATATATACTTTATTTCATGCAAAACTATTACCAGATACTCATTTTAAACTAAATAATAAAGGACATTTTGGAAAGATTTCAAATTTTATAGAATTTATCAAAGTAAATTAATCTTAAATTTATTTATTTATTTTAGAAAAATAAACAAACATTATTTTATTCATTTATCATTTAAAATAGTTCCTAGATAATAATTGTGAACAAAATCATTTGAGCTATTTAAAAAAATAACTTTTTTTTTTAAATATTAGCTGTTAGTAAACTACTATTAAATATTTTTTTTAAAGAAAAACCAATGTCATATTATTTATATTGTAAGAAACTTACCAGTTACCCATTTTGAACCCAATCGCTAAATCCATTTATAAAATACGCTATATCAAATTTTTTTAAAATCAATCCTCAAACTACCCTTAAACCAATTTTATTCCAAAAACAAAGTAAAACTTTTATTTGTTGTGTCTAACACTCTTCGGATATATCTATAGGCCTTCATTTTCAACAAAATTGTTTGAGCTATTTTTTTTTAATATTTAAAATTTTCAAAAATCACTTATTATTTAACTATCCTTAAGCGAATTTTCCACCAAAAACAAATATAACCTACAGTGTTATTTTTCAGATCTAACATTTCCAGATATAAATTTTAAACAAAATCGTTAGATCCATTTTAAAAAATGTGTAATTTCCAAAAACCACTCATCAGCAAACTACCTTTAATTTAAGGGTTATAAATAAAAATTTTAAAAATACCTTGAGATATAGCGTAATAACATATAAATATTAAGTTTGAACAAAATCCATCAAACCGTTTTGGATCTCGGCCCAGGGACAGACAGAGAGACAGAAAAACAGAATTGTAAAATACACTTTTTGGGGTTTGGGGTCAAATAAAACGTAAATATTGATCATAGCTTGAATTCGAGAATTTTAACGATTACAATATTTTATCTTTATGCGAGAAAATAAAAAGTATGAACAGAAAAATTAAAATGTTCAACTTTTAGTTTTATTATTACCTGAATACTAATCTTTACAGGCAAGTTTTCACTAATTCCGCTGTCCCGAGGAAAAGCTACACTCCATTAAATTCTATTCAACTGGCCTTGAATTGGATGATCAGGTCACCATTTTATTGCAGGGATTATAAAACGTTCTGTCCAAAGTCTTGGATTAGCCAAAACACTGCCCAACTGACAAAAACAATGAAGCGCTCTCTGTTAGTCTAAAATATTCACTTGGATCATTAGTTGGAAGTAATAGTAATTTAATGATTTATCTTAAGTCTTCAGATAAAGGCTTACATATTGTTCATAATATATCATGGTTGGTCAGGTAAAATAACTTAGTGTTCCTTAAATTGAAAAATGACACCTGGACACGGAAATTGAACCCCAGGACATTTAACTTAGTACGCCAAAACTCTAACCACTGAGCTATCCAGGATTTGTCCCATGTCCAGGGTCATTCTTCACTCATATTTTAAGACAACAGTAAACTCCACGTGCCAAGAAAATCTTATCTTGTGCTACAGGTTGGCCCACGGAAAAGTAGCCCGCCTCCTATATCCAGCAGGCGCCTCACTCTGAATTGGAGGAGGTCAGTCCCCTTGTGCTTTAGACAAACAGTTCACTTGCTCATTCTTCATGTCACAATATGAGTGGAAGGGGATTGACCTCCTCCAATTGAGAGTGAGGCGTCTGCTGGATATAGGAGGCGGGCTACTTTTCCGTGGACCACCCTGTACTATATATGCACGCGGTCCATATGTTCGCCATCCCTAGTGTAAGGTATTCCCAATAGAATGGATTGCCAGTGACAGGGAGACCCGTGTTCGAATCCCGGCTGGGTGTACTAACAGTTGGTATTCCCAAATAGTATTCCATTCTCCATCTAAGCAATTGCGTGCGTATTTAATGTAAATTCTATCTTCTTCATCCGTATCCCAAAAAGGTAAATATTTTAATAGTACGCACAGGTAGTAAAATGCGCTGC
>CABFWB010003153.1:15879-31437 GCA_902151455.1 Timema bartmani | reverse complement strand
TTTCCAAAATGGTTTTCCACTCTCCCTCCACGCAAATTCAGGTTCACTTCTTTTATAACCAACCTTCCCAATTCCTAACCCATTAGTGTAATTAGTACTTAAGCGTATAACCCGAACGGGTAGTAAGACGCGGTGCTAAATAATAATAAATGCCATACGATAAAAAAAATCTAAGGGATTTCACAAAGCGTCTTTCACTATGAGTCAATAATGTGAAACCCGCTTGGGTGGCCGCATGGCATAAGGTGTTATTCTCACAGTAGACTTGATAGCCGATGATGGGGAGATTGTGGTTTGAATCTTAGTCAGACGTACTGAGGGTGGGTTTTAATCTCCACGCAAATGTGGGTACATTTCCTCTAAATTTAACCTCCCTAATCCCTAGAACCATTAGTGCAATTAGTACACAAGCAGATAACCCGAATGGGTGATAAGACGCGGTGCTAAATTACCTGCTCATTTAATTTACTAAAAACAAATTAAACTATAAAATATTCCAATCAGTTATGTATGTCCTTCCAACAATGTGTATATCATTGTAAATATATTAATCTCAATTGAAAATATACTTTTTCAATAACAGAACCTGTACCTACGCTCAAACAGACTAAATGCCAAGCACATTTAGTCCCTGGTAACAGAAAGTTCGGAGTTCAAATCCCGGCTAAGTGTGCTGAGGGTGGTTTGTTACTAATGGTTACTAATGGTTATAAAAGATTGTAAAAGACAATGGATTTTTTTATACCCCTCAGCTCCTAAATGAGTGGTATTCCGGAGCCCTTAACTCAATCGTAACCAACATGGGTAACCCTGAAAAACAGCCAGGGGCTGTTCCCTGGTAACTTTCAACAAAGTCTTTCAACAAAACTGTAACAAGACTACATCACGACCAGACTCTATAGGAAGACTGTAACAAGACCGGAACAAGACTGTCACGTGTGCTCGTTCCTAAGTAAACTACACACTTCTTTCAATACTAAAGCGCATTCCACCTTTGGGTACATGGATGTGACAATGTATTGCTCACTCTGCACCTCTAAACACTCCCACGTTCAACTAGAACAATTAGAACTGTTGACTCTACAATAACATAGTTCAGAACGTTTAGTACTACACATCCAACCCTTAGCCTCTAAATATTTAATAATTTGATAGCAGAACTTACAAAGTAACTTTTCGTTGGAGAGAAGGCCTACGTCTAATATTACGCAACCAGCCCAAGCGAGCAGTTGGAAAGTAACTTACATCTGCTAATATTCACCCAGCTCTAGCACCTAGATATTTACTAATTGTAAAGTAAGACTAACAAACTAACTGAACCTACGACACTAGTTTAATAACACACACATGACAAATATACCCTGATTTTGGTTGGAAGAACACTAGAAAAAATTCAAACATATTTTTTTGCAACCAACACTGATAAGATTTCACTTTATTATTTGTGTTATTTTATAGGTATTGATGATATCTATCAAAAGTGACAGCTTCAGATAACATGACTTGATGCATGAATATATTAAAATTGTTTTAGTAACTTTAGTAACTAACTTTTACTGTTCTTCCTACCAAAATCGTACTATAGATAGATTAGTGTAAGTAAAATAACTTTAAGTATATCATACAATGTTTTAAAATAACGCGACATTACAGCTATCAAAAGTTTTCTTATTAAATTGGTAACTCCTATTCTCTTTAACTAAGCCATTTTGTTTACTTTTGAAAGTACATTCTTTAGAGGTAATGCTCTCAAACACTTCTGTGTAGTCAATCTTTATGTTTTTCATTTTGAACAAAAAAAAATGCTTCAAGAAACACTGTTAAATGCAGGCTGGTGTTGAAATATCTCCTTACGGGCACAGCATATTTGAAGGAAAATATTATTTCTTATGGTAAGGGCAGTTTTGAAGTGACATGAACAATCCTCAATAAAATTATCTTAAAAATTTTGTTGTGACCGTGTTAAAAATTACTTTATTTGTTTGAGGAAGGCTAAATCTACGTTTATAGCCATTTTCCTTTGATCTCATAAATGAAATATTTCGTGTGTGAAATGTTATTGAAACTAAACTAATCTCACTTTTACATGAAGTTTTAAATACAAGTCTTAAAATGTAAGGTTTTTAATCCTTTAGGTACAGTACATGATGATACGTTTCCCCTTCATTTTGACGTGGGCCCTATTTCGAAATATCAAACCACTTCTTTAATGACGTGGGATTTCTGGAAGTTGGTAACGCTTCTAAGCGCTCTAAAGTAGGCGGTCTCCTTAAGAATCTTGCATTTAATCTCCGGAGGCCTAATTAATAACCATTGCCAGTAATAATTATTGTTGATTGTGATAAAGGGATATACATTTCAATTTGACAGTCAGTCGATATTTGGAGAAGGAAAACGGTTTACTAATTGGGAGGGGGGGGGGGGATAACTGGGTCAAATAAGTTAATNGGGGGGGGGGGGATAACTGGGTCAAATAAGTTAATTACTCAAATGGGATGAAGGATGGATGGCCCACTGATGGATTTGGTGATGGAGGCCTAGAGACATACTGAAAATACTACTCAATTAAATCATAGAATGGCTCTATTTTAATTTTCTCGTGCACCGCGTCTTAATGCCCGTCCAATAGTTACGCGTATTTATACTTATTGGAGTAGGGGTGAGGAAGGTAAACCTATGGCAAATGTACCCGTATTTAAGTGTAGTAAGAGGAGGAAACCATTTAGGAAAAAATGCTTTTGGTACATACAACAGGGATCCAAAACCCCACCTCGCTATCCTGTGTCTAGGTAATCATTTTTCGACTAAGCTATAATTATATAATTGCTTTTGATGATCCAACTAGTCGAGCTATAAAAAAATCCATTGCTCGAAAAATCAGTTTGACTTATTTTAATGAACCTACTTTCATGTATTCATAGTCAAAACCATAGTTTCTGCAGTTCTTGCTGTTGACGGGTGGCGTCTACTTCCACAGCTGTATAATTAATAAAGGCACCTTTAGTCAATACGTTTATATTTGTATATATGTATATATATATAAGCCTATTAAAAGATTATTAATATACCGATCTGACTATAGCATAGCTCTGAGAAGAAATACATCTAGAGGAATTCATACTCGCCGACACTTTATGAAGACACAACAGCGTAAGAATATTTTTCCGAACACGAATAGTCTGGTCATTAAAGTAATGCAACAACTTGACAAAGATGGATTGCCATAAATTCCATGTTCAGTCAATTCTTTGACCTCTCTTTGACACATAACATATATTTAACATTAAATTTTCCAAATTTTTAAGGGATTACGTCCTCCTTGTAAAATATTTCGTTATTTTACTTTCAAAACTCGTGGTTGTTTTATAGTCCTGTTAAAAAATATATATATTTAAAAGCGCTTGTATTTAAGAATTCTTTCCAGGTTTGTTTTGTGTATTGAACACTATATTTTAGATAAAGCTAGTAAAAACGAAGAGATATCCTTTGCATAATCTTTTAGATACTTTTGAAAAGAAACTGAGCCTGGCTGGATTCCAGTTTATTGATCCTTCTGAGGGCCATGGAGTTAGGTTATAGGAAGAATTCGCACGACACTAGTTGGGAAGGACATATAACATCTTTAAACAGTCAAAAGATACAGTGCACTGCAGTTTATTTGGTTTTGTAGTTTTAATAGATGTAAATGGTTTGATAAATAAATATAAGTAAATTAATGCTAAGCCAGGGTACTCATGGTTGTTTTATAGTCCTGTTAAATAAAAAAGAGTTGGAGAGAAACTTCAGAATTGAGGAACATTCTTTAAAGATCTATAATATAATAATAATAATAATAATAATAATAATAATAATAGTAGTATAATAATAATTAATGCGGTGTTTGTTTTATAGAATCACATGGCGATAGGATGCCTAGCTAGCTACCTGGTTGCCTAAGAATAATATAAAAATGCTCTATCGACACCATTAAGTGACACGTGAATGTTTATATATAACGTTTAAATTTGGATAACCAGCTAGATAAATGAAACCTTAAGGTGGTGACGTAGGGAACGCGAGAAAAGCAAAGTGTTTTTGAAGTTTTTATAACAAAACCTTTTTTGGTCAAAATAAATAAAATAATTGATTCAGTACAAACATAAGAGTTTAATTTTCTTCACACGGTGACCACAAAATTTCTTGAATATCTGTAAAAGGAATTCTGGAATTTAATGACAAGTTTTTTTCTTCTTCTAAAATGTTTGTCATTAAATTCTAATATGCTCATGAAAGATATTCAATAACTGTTGATATTACAATGTGAAGAAAATTAAACTCTATGTTTGTAATGTATTTTATTTTTGAAAAACATTTTAGTGGTTAGTAAGGAACGAATTATATTAATTAGTTTTTTTTTATTTAGGCAAAAAAAAAATGTTATTATAACTGTAAAAACACTGACCGTCTCTCGTTCTCTACATCCCTACATTAAACACCCAAAAATATGTTGACACAATCGGAGTGCCTAATTGGTTGGTTCAAAACATTATTCAACCTGATTTCATGTATACTGCGGTTGTCACGATTGACAGATGACGTCGATTTTGACAGCTTTATAACCTTTAGTAAATGTTAGCTACTCTTATAATAGCCTAGCCCCTATATAATTTTCCGTAAACCACGTTATACTACCCGTCCGGTCTCTTGGCATATTTATAAAAAAATTAGGTTATAGATGAGGAAGGTAGAGTCCAAACAAAATATACCCACATTTGTTTAGAGAGAAAAACCCATTAGGATAAAAAAAACTTCAGTACACCCTTCCAGGATTCAAACCTCGACACCAACATCATAGGAAAACCACGAGACAGACGCCTTTGTAAGAGGGCCTACTTAAGTGTTTTTTATATTTGCATGGATAGATAGATACATAGATAGCTCTATGGGTGCCCCAAATCAGAGAAAATATGTAAAACCTGGAAATGCCAGGGAAATGTTACGGAATGTTGTTTATGTGCCCGTCAAGGAAAGATAATTGTCTTAATTGCATCATACTCAAACATTATTTTTAATGAATGTCTGTTTTCATTTTATTTTAGTGCATTTAAAAAATAATTATTTACAGCAAATGAAGTTTTTTTATAACTATTATGTACTGTGAGCTACATTCTAATTTGAGTTTTACTAAGCGAAATTTGAATCTTTGGATCAAGGATACCACATATTTTTAATGAGATTTTGTGGTCATCACTCATTCAATATGTATATATATATATATATATATAATTGTTTATATATTACAGCTTTATGTATAGGCCTATATGACATTGTGTGTATAGAGCATTGCACGGATATATCAAAGCGTGTAGGCTCTATATATAGCGTTGTGCATGTATAGCATTGCGTGTATGTAGCATTGCGTGTATATAACATCATATACATAGCATTGTGTATATAGGCCTATATAGGTATATATACACAATGCTGTTATATATAGATCTGACTAAAGACCTGCTTGACATATGAATACATTCAGATTAATTTTCATCTAGTTTCCTCACCAACATATCATGAAGTCACAGCAGTGTCCGAACATGTTCCCTGACCGAATATTATGGTCATGGAAGTGATGTAAAGACATGACAGGAGATGAATTACTATACATTCCAGCTCCAGTCAATTTTTATACCCCCTCCCCCTCTTGTTCTACAGCCTCCAAACACACCCCTCTCCACACAGTCCACTACAAACACTGAGTAAGGGTGTCCATTTCCCTGTGATGAGAGTGAATTCCACTAGCTTTATTAGTCAAAATGTTATAGCTTGTTTTAATTAGGTCTATAACTAGTCTATGCCAGTGATTCCCAAGCGAAATATGTTTATCATTCCACTAAAAACACAAATCCTAGGTTCGATGTAGGAAGCAAACAAAAGCTCAATTTGAATTATGAACACTTCTCGGACCGAAAGGCGTCAATCTCGTCTAGCCTGATTTTCCAAGTAATGGGGAGGTTTTTACTAAATTGTTTTCCTATACCCCTCCACGCAAATTCGTGGACATTTTCTCTAAATTGTAGCTTTCTAATCCTTATTCCCTTAATAGTAAGCTATATTACATATGTTGATATTAAAATAAGTTTACTATTTACTTCAGAATTGGTTGTTAAGATTTTTTAATCAATTTCAATAATTATTTTATATTACTTTGGCCATTCTGTTTGATTAATCCCTTAAATTACTTTGTCCTGAGATCTTAGTTCTATTGGTAGTGTCACTCTGACTATCTATTTATTTTGAGGTAGATAATTTTTATTTCCACTAATAATATAATGTAATCGCTAACTCTTAAATTAAAGATCAAGTTCTGGTTATGTTTTCTATCAAATTTTAGTTAGGCCTACAATAAGCCACTATCAATCACCTGAAATGTACAGTTGAACTTTAAATGGTTTAATAAAGCGTTGAAAAACAGTATCAAAGTATCTCTAGTTTGTTTACGATCCCTTAGCTCAGTTAGTAGCACGCCTATAAACTGAACTAAAGGATCTATTTATTGAAATTAGGGTTTTCCCTTCCACGCATGATTAATTTGTATAGCTGTGGGACTGGACATTATGTTTGTTCTAAGTTAAGTTAGTACAAGTCGTCTTCTTAGATAGTTGGTCTATAAAGTTCACGTTAAATAGCTCTCATCAAATGTAACTATTTTTTATCCATAAAAGCTATCAATTCAATTTAGCTGTTTCAATTCAATCTTGTTACGGAAGTGTTATGGAATTTGGAATTTATATTAGGGTAGGTAACCAACTTTTTTTTTAAATATGAGTTTAATAGCGCATGAATAGAAATGTTGACTTGGGAGGCTGGGATTTCATTTCATATCTGGTGCACTGTGGGTAGTTTTCCCCCCATAATCAACAGCAGTTTCTCTCTTTATGGGAGTACTGTTCCATTACCTTAACATTTCCTCTACTCATAACATTACATTAGACCTGCTTCGATGGCCACATGATCTAAGGCGTCATCTAGTGTTAGACTAGACTGCCGATGACAAGGGGATCGGATCCCGGTTGGCTGAACTGAGGGTGGTTTTTCCAAAATAGTTTTCAACTCTCCCTCAACCTAAGTGTGGGTGTATTTCCTCTAAATTCAACCTTCCTCATTCCCAACTCATTAGCGTAATTAGTACATCATATACGTATAACCTGAGCAGGTAGTAAGACGAGGCGCTATAAATTATAAAAATATTACATTGGAGTGTATAGTGCAAGTCAATGAACTCCAGGGAATTGCTACTAAAGCGTGCTAATAAAAGAGCTGCAGTCAGCCTTTCTGACCACTCAGCCACTTGTTCTAATTACCGTGTGTCCTTCTGGCACCGTACTGCGTCCCGCTCCTCTCAGCCCCTGACTGTGGGTTAGCTCCTCCACCTCTGGTGCTGAGGTCCGTGGGGGCCATACCAACCCCTCTGTCCTCCTTTCCCCGCTGAAGCCCCAGGATGGCATCGATGGTGAAGTTCTTGCCGGTGATGGGGGCGGTGGCGACCGGGCCGGGACTGCCACTGCTGTCGCCACCGCTGTCCGCTGGGGGTGGGAGCTTCGCCGCCGCCGTAGAGTAAAGGAGGAGCGGGGGTGGTGAGCGGGAGGTGGCGCTCGGTGGGTATGACTGGGGCTGGTGGCGCAGTTCCAGGAAGTGGGAGAAGCTCGGGTAGCCCAGCATCATGGTTAACGCTGTCCTGTTTAGTTAGTCTACTATCGAAACACTCCTCCCCACTCACTTTGTAGATGACGTCATTTATTATGGCACAGCCTTGATAGGTTAAATATAGGGAAGCTCATAAATTCCTATGTGAACCTCAATGCGAAGATGTCCTCCCTAGTAAAGACTACAAATACTCTCAGTGGACTGCTAGTAGTCACAAGGTAGATGACGTCATAAGCACACTTGACTACCTTATAGCTCAGTTTCTCAACCATCCCAACGGCCGAAGATTCCCGCTTTCTGCAAAACCACACACCATCTCGGTTGAAAACAACCAATCACGTGTTAGGTGACGTCAAACGCACGCAAATACTTGCTGAAATAGTTTACACACGTGGTTGTTTATTTCTGCCCTTTTGTTTGGGATTGATTTGCCTTCATTCTACTAGCAGCATCCATCATGTTTTATGTAAGTTCACCTTATATATCAATCACAGTTTGATTATTAAAAATATACTTCTACCTTTGTATATTTATTTAACACTGTCAGCCTTGACCAAAATTGAGGTTTATTTGGTTCTATATTTGAGCTACCTTAACTCACACGTCAAGTCTCATATTATTTTGACTGATAAGACACAAATATCTTGCTAAAACACCTTCAAAACGTGCCAATACTCATAACTATAAATTTCGGTCTCGATGTAGATTTTGGTTGAAGTTGTACTTCATTGAGCCTAACAATAATATCATATTGCTCAAAAATATTTAACGTGGTGACAATTTCTTATCTTAATCTGTTCTTATGAACACGCCTAAAAATGTTTGCTATTCAAAGAGTCACAAATCGAAACTACACAAATAACGATACAGAAATGTGAGCAGAGAATTATTTAGATATACTTGTAAATAAACCATCTATAAGAAATTGAAAACACAAATAATAAACTTGAAACATTTTAGACAACTTTTGTTTCTAATTCAAATCGTTTATAATCAAAAGTTTGTCTATAATCTTGAGCTCAGTTCATTGTTAAACGTTTATTGGTTCATTGTCAATATACTGTAGATAACTTCCAACGACACTTTCATAGTTGATTATTAAAAGGTAAATAGCACAATATATTGTTAAAATGTCACAAAACATAGCTGTAAAACGATAATATTTGTTGAAAATAAAATAGGCACAAAGAAGTCTGTATCACAGTTTTTTTTATGCTCTTCCAATAGTCACAAGAATATGACGTCTCCGATGGTACCGTACCAAAAATAATTAGCTCTTCTTCGATACAACCTAACACTGAGCCACTCAGATTGACAATAAACCGAAAACCCAACACCCGTCTCCCCCACCCACCCTCGACCAAAAGCCCACGCAGAAACGCCCCCCTTCCCCCTCACACATCCATCCCAGAAAAACCAGTGATTGGTCACTATGTCCTCCTCCCTCTCACTTCCCCTACTCGGCTTGCTACCTGATGTTATCCATGCTACAATCTTAATTACAATCAGCGGTAGCGAAAGCGGGACTTTCAAAGCTTCCTTCTTCTGCCGCTAGGCCCGTCTTGCTTCGTCTTGATGAAGTCCGTCGCTTACTATAAGGGTGGAGGGGGAGGGAAGTGAGTGAGATATCCCCTTCTACCCCTTCAACACTACTGGGTGATTTCCCCTTTCACCCTTCATCCAAAATGTGCTTTTGAAGAGGATCGCCTGAGAACAGCTTAGCTCCAGTTTAACGATTAGACATGATGACCTTAACTCCCTTTTTATTTTCTCATGACGAAAGTATTGCGAACGTGACATTTTTCGACCTGGAGATAATGATGAATCTTTACGTTTTATGTGGTCTCGAACCCAAAAAGGTAAGTCCTGCAATTCGGTCTGTTTGTCTATCCTTGGGAATAGAGATGAAATGGTTTGAAGGATTTGGTCCAAACTATTTAGATGTTATATTATCACACTTCAGGATATTTATTTTTATTTTCACTCTGACTCTCAAATTAAGGGTTGTTTACTAATGACTGGTTTTCAAAAATTCCAAATTTTTCAAAATTGGCTTGAGCAATTTCTTGAATGGGTCTATGAGAAGTTTTTGACGTGACAAATAACACTGCATACTTTTTGTTTATGGGAAATTCGTTTAAGGATAGTTTACTGATAACGGTTTTTTATTTAAAAATTTTCAAAAATATCTTTAATGATTTTGTTCCAAATGAGTACATGATAAAAAATAATATATGTTGATTTTCCTCAAATAAATTAATTTAATGCTTGAATGCTTATGAATGGTTTTAGAAAATTTGAAATATTTCTAAAATTACCTTTACGATTTAGTTAAAATTGTGTGTTGTATTTTACATGATAAAAAAGAATTTAATTTAATTTTTACAAATAAGCTATAAATAGCTATAGAGTAACTTACTAATAACAGATTTTTGAAAGTTTGATTTTTTTTAAATAATTCGAACAATTTTGTTTGCAATTTATTTATGACGATTTTTTATTTTTAATTTCTTACAAGATCATATGATTGTTTTTCTGAGTAAACTAACCGACGGATTGTTTACTGTAAACCTATTTTTGAAAATTTTGTTCCACTCGACTAATCGAGAAAGCTTTTATTATGGTTTCGTACCATTTATTTCCTGACTGTTAATGGCCAACTTAGGTTAGGTTCTTGTGCTTAATTTATTTTTCCATCCAAACATGTGTTAAGCAATATTGTTTTTGTATGTTCTATGAGACAATATAGTAAACCATACATTTATTCAGAGGGGGGCCCGTATCAGTTAACACGTGTATCTTACTAAACATAAACTCGTATAGTGCAGCTTTTGGTTACGAGGAGGTCGGAGTTTTATTCTCGGATGGGTAAACTGCGGTTTGTTGTTTCTTAAATGGTGTCTCATGTTTTCTCTACGCAAATGGGAATTTTTCTTTTATTATTTTTTTATTCTAGAGGTGATGAAAGCTTTAGAATGTTGTGTGAAATATTATTTTTATTGTTAATAGCTATTGTGGGTAGTTCAATATTGAGTAAAATAAGATGTTACTTACTGTAGTGAATTTGATAAAATGTTGAGTGAATTAGGACATGGCCTTTGTTTCACTCTTGCACTAATGTGTTTTCATAAGAGATAAATTGTGACTCATTGGCTGTTTAAAGTCATTCGACCATAACATTTTATTGCACAGTTATAAAAAAAATTGTATAGTTATAAGCTATAAATAGTGGTCCAATGATTTCAAATCATTACAGTTCACGAGTTATAAGGCGTCAAAATTGCTATTTAATGCTTTTTGCGTACCTACCATTGTTAAGGTAAAGTAATTAATGTAGTGGGCTGAAACTTACTATATAACTAGACATTAATATGAGGTGTATACAATTATATATTTATTATAATAATAATAATAATAACTTAATAGAAATGTCCTTGTTAAAACTGTGTAATAAAATTTTGATGGTCGAATGACCTTAAACTTTACCCAGCATTCCAGCGTTTTACAAACTAAGCGCCGCAAAACATGGATAGTCCACCACCGTATTTATATCTTACGCTAATAAGTACAGTAAATGTATGATGGACGCTATTATGACAAAGTTCCCGATGTCATAAATAAAAAGTTGTTGAGGTCCAAAAAAACGTCTTGAGCTGAGGATTTTCATAAAAATCATAAAGCATTTAAACTGTCACTAGAATTTACTAGGCCTATAAATACTGGGATTTGGATGAACAAAAAAGTTGACTTAGACGGTTTTTGTCGCGGGTACGATGTCTACTATACCATTTAATGAAAATTTAAGACTTACCTATAAGGCTTATTATATATATATATATATATAATTAGATTAGTCTACTGATTAGTCGCATTGGCAGAATCTCATTGGCGATTAATTCGGACCAAAAATTTTCATATTTATCAGAAAGTTTAGTGGATTTGTCCAACCCATCTTACTACGCGTTCGGGATACCCCTGTTTAACCACACTAATGAGTGAGGATGAGAGATATACCATGATTTATATTAATTGTACCCTCATTCGCACGTAAGAAGGGTAGAAATATAATAATAATAATAATAACTTAATAGAAATGTCCTTGTTAAAACTGTGTAATAAAATTTTGATGGTCGAATGACCTTAACTGAGCTATATTCGAACCCCGGTCTCCCTATTACTGGCAATCCAGTCTATTGGGAGGGTGACACCTTAGGGCTTAGACCATGGAACTACTGATGCGAATAGGAGGTACGATAAACTAACTGTGAGACGATTCGTTTGAGCGTTTTAATTTGCTTGGTTACAAGAAATACAGTAAAAAAAAATTCAGATATGAGTATAATTTTATTATTCGCAGATTTATTAAACCTGACGTAGCAAGAAACATGTAGGCTCCTACTTAGCCATAAACTTTTGTAATGATGCTGGTTGTCAAAGATTACCCTACAAGCAAAGACAACAACTAGTTTCGGTTAGCACACAGGGAAAGGTGTTTTCCGGTGGAAGGTCGAGATTCAAACCACAACGGGGTGTACTGAAGGTGACTTTCCACCTTCCCTTTGCGCATAGTTTATGAGTAGGCCTACACTTTCTCTTAATTTTACATACCTCATCCCTAGCTTCATTATAGTATGCGAAACACCCAGATGGGCTATAAGACGTGAAACAAAGAGGAAAAAACACTTGAAAACAAAGGGAGGTAAATGAAAAATATAGCTTTCAATCAACATATTTGCCCCCGTTTAGTCTGGTCATTTTACTAAACTACTGATATACTTCAGTTCCGTTTCATAAAAAGAGAGTTGGCCTTACTGATAAAGCCATAGACGACTGAAAGTTCATTCTTCTACTGGCTGTAGATAGAAAATTCACCTTTTCCATCCTATTTATTTATTTGTGGGCCTACGTTAAACACCTTTGCTATCAACGAGAGGTTGATTTGAGGATGGTACAGTTTAAAGTAAATGCTGATACATTAACATGGAAAGACGATGGGAAAACCACAATGATAAGTCATATTAGGGAAAACCCCCATCCAAGTGCATCCATCCGAGATTCGAACCTCACCTTCCCCGTCACTTGGATCCCAGTATATTGCAACCATGTGACCACTGGCGTGGGTGATATTACTCAACCTGTTCCCTTTGGTTTAGTTAAAGATATAACTGACACTAGAGCTTCTTACACAAATAGATTTTAACTTGAAAATAGTTAGTTATACTGCATTCACGGTAGGAATTACTCTCTGAAAGGTCTTTTTTCCTACCAATATCCTACTATATAATATCTTTCTGGTAGGGGAAAAGGCCTTTCAGAAAACAATTCCTACGGTGAACAGACTTTATATGCAACGCTTATTTAAGGGTCCCGTTTTGAATTCCCAACGTGGGCCGAAAAAGTTATGGGTTTTTCTATCGTTTACTAAGGGTTAAATAAATGGTATGGGGTCTGGTTGTCTTATTTCCTTGAGAAGTTAGAGCTAAGCCATAATAAACAGTCAAATCATAAAGTCAAATGGAGACACGGTCTTTTTGCTTATGATCGCCAATTGCAGGCTAGAAGCTTTTTTTTTTATGTCGATCAATGTGAGACTGTGATTGGCCACAGAGGCGTGCGAGCTAAAGTATGATTGGCCGTGGAGCGCGCGAGGGGGGGGGAGGAGTCCAGATTTGAAATTGAGGGGCGGGGTTTCTGAGGTATTTTATTAGACATAATGTAGAGATGAGGAAAAGCCAGAAAGGGGAAGAAAAAAAAAGAGACAGACATTTTTTTCAAAACGTGATTGTGATGGGATGGAGGGGTCGAGGGATCAGTGAATCCCGCCTACCTTTACTTTACTCATTTTTATATTTCGTTTATTAAAGCGTGCTTTAGATGAAGCGACTAAGTTCGCACAAAATCCCTTTAAATTAATATTGACGTTACGTATTGTATTAGTTGAGTTCTAGACGGCAACCTCAAGCATAAGCTACCGTTTTAGTTTTTTTTACAAACACTCAAAAAATAAATGAAAAAACATCTTTAGTAAATCTTTATTTAACATTGTCCAGCCTCACTTATTTGTTTGTAATATTCTTCTACTTATTTACTTACTTATTCTACGGCACTAGAAACTAGAAAGTTCACTGTCGCACTTAATATTCTTCTACTACAGTTATTAAACCCCATTTTTTTTGTAAATTATTTTAATTTAATTTAACCTTTTATTTTATCCAGTAAAGACACGATGCGTTAGACCAAGGGTCTCCAAACTTTTCAGTGCGTGGGCTACGTAATATAATTTACACATTTTCTCAGACCAAAGTATTTTTTTAAATACATGAATTTATAACATTTGTTTGGATCTTTTTGGGGGAATCAGCATGATATTATTCAGAACGAAAGAAAAATGTAACAATTATAAATAAAGGCCGCAGGGCATACATATTTTCAAAAAACAGAAATCAATATTTACACTGGGATAGCAATGTGAGATATCAATTATTGTAACTAACAAACCATTGAGTTTTGCACAACAAGATCAATGGAAATGATGGAACTAATTTTTTAATTTCAAAATATTGCTGAACTATAATTTTTCAAGCTTGAGGTACCCATTATTAGAATAGACTTAAAAGGATTATCAGATAAATTTGCTTGATAGTTGGACTTGACATACTTCATTCTTGACAATTTTTGTTCACACGGGTTGTTTTACTAAAACCTGACACAACACCACAAGCAAATCGCTTCAAATTCGTAGACTTCTCAGACCGCAAAGATTTATAAAATTGGATCAGATTACCTTCTTTATACTTGTGTTTCAGCATCTTATCTGATTCGAAATCAATAATTTTAATTTGAAACTGACTTGGAAGTGTTTCAACATTGCAGTCAAATGGATTTCAAAACAGCCTATTTTCATCTGTTTTTCCATCAAGATCAGAAAATCGTCCTCAAAATGGTTTTTGTAAGTCAGAAATGAATTTTAATGCAAATGAAGAAGGAAATTCTACTTGAGGTTCTTCATGATATTTTTCCACAACATAGGAAATGAACCAAGTTATGTTCAAGTAGCATCGTTTTTGCCCTGCACGCCTTGACATGCGCGTTTCAGCTTGAAACTTTAGATTCAATTGATTAATATGACCGGTCACATATGCAAAAAATGCCACTTTCCAAAGCCAGTCAGTGTTTGATAAAAGTGATTGAGGTGGATTCTTCTCTGTGAGAAATGAATCAATTTATATGTAACTAGCGGACCCGACAGACGTTGTCCTGCCCGAACGTTGGCTATTCGTTTGGGTGGCATAATTGATATCTATAATAAAACAAATACTATGTAATCATCACAATTGCAAATTCACAATGAACTCCAATTAGTGAGTAACACAAATATTAAAAATTCAGTGTTTGTCAAGACAACATACAAAATAAAACATATTTTCATTTTTGGCATTTCGCCCACACCTCCACAAATATCACCTGTATTGAAAAACAAACATAACTATGAATTATTCTCAGAAGTTAAATTATTCATGAACTTTTCAGAAGGTTTTAACGGTCAATTATTGATGAACTTATGATATTTTAACGGTCAATTATTAATATTATATTCATTATTATAAATATTGGGGAGGTGGGGGGTGGAATTTTGAGGTTACATGTTCTGATATGCAAAAAATCTTTAAAAAATTTCCCCCCAAAAAAATTCCCTAGAAAATTAAAAAAATCCTAGAACCCGATTGCAGCGCCACCTACCGGGTCCAATTGTGAATCTAAACCATCCACGGACCCACTAAAGCACACACAAAAAATTTCATCAAAATCGGTCCAGCCGTTTAGGAGGAGTTCAGTGACATACACACGTACAGAAGAATTATATATATTAAGATA
>CABFWB010003153.1:0-12182 GCA_902151455.1 Timema bartmani | reverse complement strand
TTTATGTGTGCTCATTAGATTTTAATGTGTGTCCCATCCCCTCCCTCCCCCACATCCCTCCCCCACATCCTCCTCCCCCCGAGATCATACCCCTGGACCCGGAGTTGGAGGGCCACCACAGTATCCGAGGGCTGATGGGCTTAGCCCATTTGATTTTAATGTGTGCCCTAGCCCCATTAGATTTTTGCCCCATTAGATTTTAATGTGTGCCCATTGGTTTTGTATGCATGCCCTAGAACGTGCAGTCTCGGGAACTCCTCTCGCGACGTGTCGGCAGTTCTTGGCAGTGTGGGGGTTCAAACTCGGGACCATAATAAAACAGACAGTGTTTGGAGCTCGCCACTCGGAATCCACAGAATGAGGAGTGGACTTGGGCGTCGGGCCTAATGTGCCCCAGGGTGTGCACTCCGTGTGTCCGGGTAGTTTTTATTTATTGGTGGGGGGAACGTGCGGTCCATGGCGTCGAGCACTCCCTCCCGCGACGTGTAGAGAAGCATCCTCTCTCGACAAATGTCAAACATAAAGTGTGAGCTATTGGCAATGTATCGCTGTGATTCCCCCCCTCCAAGTTTGACCCCCTTTTCACATCCGGGGTCCCACTTGGTAGTGATTATGCTAAACATGTTCAAACAGGAAAATACTGGCTAGCACTGGTTCAATACGGCGTTGTGACCCCCTTTCCACATTTGGGTGCCCCAGGTCATTAATCGGTGACTAAACATGTTCAAACAGGAAAATACGGGCTAGCACTGGCTCCGCTGTGATTTCCACATCCATCAGAAATTAACCGTTATTCCCCGGGGGGGCCCAATGTCATTACGTGGCATGGGTGGTAAGGCTCAATCAACGTGACGCGGATCTTTGTGTGTCTATCGAGGGCCATCACCACCCCCTACCCACTAGCCAGGGCTCATGGATCTAGCCCAATGGGGCATTTTATTTTAATGTGTGCTCCAGTGTAGGTATCCACCATGAAGCCTTGGTGGCTGCGTATGAAGATAATGTGGTAGGGAGGAGTAAGGTAATGTTCCATCCTTTACGTGGAACTACCAACAGTAAACCTCGGCAGGTATTCAAATTCTCACAACCTCACCCACCACTTGATTCGATCCCCGATATCTTTCACTGGGTGCTTCATGTCCTGTAGTTGTCAAACCCTAGAGAAGAATATGGTGTTTTCAAATTGTACGCACCCGTTCTGTCGCTAGAATATGTTGTAGGAGTTTCAAAGACAGAAATGCTCTGGCAATATACACGTGACAACTTTGTCAGAATAAATATTAAATAACGCAGACGGGTAAATGTTAAGCTTTATTGATTTACACACGTGTAGTTAATATAGCTTTAGCAAGTAGAAAGTATGTGTATAAAGGAGGAATAATTATACTATTATTATTATTTCACAGCTTAAATATATGTTTAAGGTAAGGTGTCACACGCACACGAACACCCACATATATTAATTTTTTTATTTAGCACCATGTCCATTAGTTTTTAATGTGTGCCCCATGAAGGAGATGGTAACATTGCCAGAATGAACTATTAAATAGTGCAGGATGATGGTCGCTATCTTGCACAACGCTATTTAAATTATTATGATAAGCCAAACTTATATTCACATATATTCATTTCTTAATCGGTGACCTGGCGGTCGAGGGTAAGGTGTAAGACTTCTGTGCTGAGGGTCAGAGGTTCAATCCTCGGTCCCGACACAGATTTATCTGGTTGCCAAACCCTTCCTTCACCTCTGAGAAGACGTGTATTAATCACAACTTGTGAATGTGTGGAATGTTGGCCTCCACCGTTGTTCGGATCCCACGTTAAACTACCTACAGTCTGTAACGTTATAGAAGATTGATGATTTTAATTATTAAATTGTCCCGAGATTGGGCGACAATTGTAACATTATCGACGATTTTGNATTTCATCTCACAATCACCCTACCATTACACACTAGTAAAAGTTAAGACGTAGATATTATATTAATAATTAAAGATTAATGAGAATTATGGGTTCAAATTGGTTGACAATTAAAGATATTGTGAAAATTAAATTATGTTAAACTTTAAACTTAAGTTACTTGGTATACATATTAATTACAACATGTACTCTAATATGAGTCAAATGGGGTACGCTAATAACATAACATACACATTATTAGTTGACAATCATTTATAAGTGAAACTATAATCAAGTATAATAAAAACAATTAATTTACTAAAATAGTTAAAATATAGTGTAGAAGTGTGATTCAAGTGAAAATAAACAAATTGAATGATACTATGCACTAGGATTGACCAATTGTTTTGAATGAAAGTAACAAACTGAACACATAATACATAAAAAGATTAAGTTTAAAAAGATTTAAAATACAGAACAAATTTAAAACAAAAGTTAAGATGAGCTACATAAAATTGATGCGTGGTTTAAATTGAAACCATTATTGTTCAAGAGATTTTCAGAAAGCAAACTCAGTTTTATCGGTTATCTAAGTCTTATCTGGAAAAATTTGTCCCTTTTCTCCTTTTTCAGTGTTCCCGTATTGCTGTTAGTTACTGGAACTCTATTTGTCCGACATGTTTCGGTGCTAGTACCAACGCACCATGATCATGGAGCTGAAATTAAGATTAAAGATTTGCTATAAAATACGATAAAAGTGAAACATAAGGTTAAACTGTGAGAAAAGAAGAATGGAATTAAATATAATATTAAGTAATGTGACAGTATTTGAAACAAAAAACTAACTTCGCATAGGTGATGACACACAATGTGTTGTAACGAACTTATGATGTTAGCTGACTAGGTGTGATGTGTTGCAGAGCTAGGTAAAATTGAACATACAGTGCTGACAACTTAATTTGAGGTGTAGTTGAATATATATGAAGGTATACAATGTTAGGTTTGAGAAAGATGAAAGATATGACCAAAAAACAAACAAGTTGGAGAAATAGATGGATAGGATTAAGGAGGAGAAACGGTTCTAATCTTCTCGGCTCCGGCTCGAACGGGCCATTTATCTACGTTGGAGGTCAGAGCAGAAAAGAATGGGTCTAAAGGATTTTGGTGTTCTTAGGTAAATATTTTATAGTGTTAATTAAAATTTGTTTGGAAGAGTATAGTTGTTCGTTAAGAATAGGTTTTTTGTGAAGAATATCTGCATGAATGAAAAAGTTTTTTGCTGTGTTTAATTTGGTTCCTTTGTGAGCAAAATAAAGGGGTTTCAAACATTGTTCAATAGGTTTTGGTTGGTGGTTTGAATATTTGAGATGTTCAGCAAATTTTGATTTTGTTCTATTATATTTAAAATCTTAAATGTTTTCTTTATAACGTATTTTGAAGTTACTACCAGTTAACCTATGTAAATGCTGTTGCATTCGCAGGTAAGTTTATAACTTATATTTATCACATGTGTTTAAGATGCTATTATTGAGGTTCTTCTTAATATTATTATTGGTTGGGAAGGTGACATTGGGATTGTGTCTTTTTTAATAATATTGGTGATGCGATGGGTTTCAGGACCAATGTAGTTGAATTTGAGCCATTTTTTTCCGTTTTGTGGTATTGTTTTTATCATTGTTGAGGGTAATGGAGAAATTATCCGTATGTAGTTTCTTTTTTTGGTTTTGTAGAATTTTATAAATAGTAGAATGGGAATATCCGTTGTTTATTGCGATTTGTTTGATGATATTGAGTTCAATTTTGTAGTTAGTTTTGTTAAGAGGGATGTGAAGTAATTGATGGATTAAATTGTTGAAAGTAGCGAGTTTATGGTACATAGGATGGTTGGAATCGTTGGGTATTATCGCATCAGTGTGAGTGGGTTTTCTGAAAGTTTTATATACAAGTTTATTATGACCTTTTTGGTGATGCTGAGATCTAAATAGTTGATGCTGCTATTATTCTCTTTTTCAATGGTGAAGGATAGTTTAGAGTGGATATTATTGATTAAATTGTTAATGGAACTTGTTGGATATCTGAGAAATCTTTACATGATAGTATAAAAAAAAAGGTAATTTAAGGTTAGATTACTGATTACTTATTTTTTGAAAACTTAATCTTAAGCTATAATAGACTATTTGAGAAAGCAAGTATTATTCCGTGGTTCCATGTGCGGACCACCTGTCCCACCCCAAGGACCACAGTTTAATAAAAACTATTTTTTTTTCTCTATACTTTCTCAAACAAATAAAGCCATATTTAACGGGAACACAACATAACATGTTAATACGATTGAGGATTGTTTTATTGATATTGAAGCTTCAAAGCTGACAATACCATAATAAATATGGTAGTGTGAGGATATTTCCCTTAAAGCGGACGGTCAGTGCACATAGCTAGAACCAACTGATTAGTTATCAAAAATATATTTACAAAAACAACTTTTTTTAAGAGTAAACGTTATTTATATAAACTAAAAGGAGGACTGGGTTCTTAGTCTATACAAGCATTCAGGACACTACTTACAAACTAACCTAATTCTAGAACAGATCCAACAACCAGCCCTCCTGATTTTAATTCACCACTGTGATAAGGGAAGTCCCAATTTTATCATTAATGTATTTTTTTTACTATGCTGGGAATCGACCCTGGGACCCTTAGCTCAACAAACAGACGTACTACTGACTGAGCTAGGGTGCCGGTATAAACATTGGTTGTATCAAATAAGACGTAAATGCATCAGGTCACACATTTATACATAATATATAATTTATATATTCGTCCTTTGCGTCATACTACCCACCTGGTTTATTCGCATATTTACATTAATGCGGTAGATATGAGGAAAGTAACATTTAGTTTAAATGAACCTGCATTTGTGTGAGGGTAAAGTGATAAAAACATTGAAGGAAAAGTTCCCTTACTAATCCCGACCGGTGTTCGAATCCTCCACCTCCTTTTCACTTGTAGATCAGATAAGACGAGACAAACACCTTGGTACATGTAGCCACTGGTGGTGGTTAGTCTAGCAGCTTAATCACGAACCAACACTTTAGTGTCATTTAACAATGGTTTTGTAGAATTAGACGTGTTGACCAAGGTAAAGTTAGTTTTTTTAAAGTCAATTACTGTTCAGAAAAAGTAGCCAAATTTGAAATAAACCAAAAGTCAATCCTTGGTTATGAAGCCGAGTGCACGCCGTGAGATAGGACTTTAAACAATTTGGGATACACTTATGTTGAGCGGGAAGCCAGATTGCTAGGCGCGGTGAAGATAGAAAATGGTTAGAACAATACTAAGATCGTGATAATATGACAGACACTATTATAAGATATAAATTTTGCACGGAGTGGATAATAAACCAAAATTTAAAATCATACTTTTAATAATCTTGACCTCCCCACCCCTCTTACATACCAATGCACCCGGCTGGCGTTTGAAACGAATATTGCCCTCACGGGTCACTAGTCAAGCACACCAGGACAATACTAGCTGAGTCCGTTTTTTACCAATTAAATGAAAAATGACATCTAGACACGGAATTCGAGCCAGGTTTGGTTTAGCACGCCAATGCTTTACTACTGAGCTATCCAGGGATTTTTCGTGCTTAAGTGTATTCTTCACTCGTATTTTAAGAGAGTCTGTTATGAATCGCCAAGGTGAGAGTATAGGAAACGCGAGATCAGGTAAAAGTGTTTTTGGAATTTTCATAGCAAACAATATGTTTAGACAAAAAAAAAAAAATTGCTCCAGTGGAAAAGTAAAGTTTAATTTTCTACTCATTTCTACTCAGTTCTTGAATATCTGTCATAAGCATATTAGCATTTGATGAGAATCTTTTTAAATGAAGAGAAAGATTATCAGCAAATTATAGGATATCCTTGATATATATTCAAGAATTGTTGAGATTATTCTTTGAAGAAAATTAAACTCACTATTTCTACAAGAAAAATATTTGATTCATTTTGCCGAAAAAAAATTGTTTTGCTATTAAAAACTGAATAAAATAACTTACTGACCTTAATTCACAGCCCTACTAGCCCATCTTAGCAAGTACGTCACTACATCTATCTTGCAAGTGTCAAAATTAACGCTACTCTTCAAAAGTGTCAGCTTCAGAACGCACACATTAGTTTAGGCCCCTTCATAAATACGTTGTGGTTTTTGCATCAGTTATCAGCATAATTAACTCTGATGTGGTAGAGCTGAGAAAGCTATCATTTGTTAGTAATATACCCACTTTTGCGTGGATGGGAAGTTGAAGCTTATTTATACAAATAGCATCAATACATTGAACCCTTATCTCCACGTCATCAGCAAAAATACTAGATGAGCTTGAAGCCTCAACCCACATGCCCACCAATGCGAGGAATATGAAAGTAGTGTTCGTATAGGTACCTTTTAAGGTGGGAATGAAGGGGACGCGAGTTAAGGTATACTCCATTCACGGTAGGAATTACTCTCTGAAAGGTCTTTTTTCCTACCAATATCTTACTATATAATAGCTTTCTGGTAGGGAAAAAGGCCTTTCAGAAAACAATTCCTACGGTGAACAGACTTTAAGGGTTTTTGCAGTTTTTGTAACAAAACATTTTTTGACCAAAATAAATAAAATATTTCTTCAGTAGAAAAATAGAGTTTAATTTTCTTCCCATATGATATCAACATTTGTTTAGTATCTGTTACGAGCATAGCGGCATTAGGTGACAAACTTTTTAGAGAAGATAAAAAGTCATCATTAAATTCCAGGACACCCTTAACAGATATTTAAGAACTTTTTTTTCCATCACGTGAAGAAAATTAAACTATATGTTTCTACTGGAGAAATAGTTTATTTATTTGCGCAAAAAAATATAGTTTTGTCATAAAAACTGCAAGGCAATGGCCTTTTCTCGCGTGATCTTCCACCCCACCTTAAAACTATCAGACAAGCGTCAATAAATGTTATGACGAGCTTATTACAGTCCATTTTTTAAAAATAGAAAACGCCTTTTAGAAAATACTAGCACAGTTTTTGCGGCTAAAATTTATCTAATTTTACTATTTTGTAAGTGTTAATATTATCTATCAAAAGTAGAAGCTTCAGATATCATGACTTGAAGTATGAATTCATGAAAGTAAATCTAGTAGCTTTTCTCGCTGTCAGATAAGGTTCTTCATTTTTAAAATGGTACTGTAGATATATCATATAAAATAAAGATGACACCCATATCGGTAGCCACGTGGACTAAGGTGTCGTTTCATTATAACACCCTGATAATGATAATATATTTTATCATCGTTGATATAAAGGTCGGGGTTCAGATCCCGGTCGGGTAAGCCTACCTAGGGCAGTGATAGACAAAACTACATTTTAACAATCGTTTTCCAATCGTCTTTTCAGACTAGTGTGGGTGTATTTCCTCTAAGCTACCCTCCAAAATTATATCCCTTAGACTCACTTCGGTGGCCGCATCGTCTAAGGCGTCAGGCTTGCAGGGAACTAGATTACAGATGATGGGGGATCGAGGTTCGAATCTTGGTCGGGTGTACTGAGGATAGGTTTTACAAAACAGTTTTTCACTCTCCCTCCACGCAAATACCCGTACACTTTCTCTAAAAAAAGCGTATAGCTTGAATGGGGGGTAAGACGTGGTTCTTAAAAAAAATGCATATCCCTTAAATTAAGGCTTTGATAACTTTTGTGTTAAACGTGGACATTAAAAAAATTCAGAAGTGTGCCCCTCCGGTTCGTAAATAAGCGCTAGAGAATGCTTGGCAAGACCAAATTGGGCACCCTTTTTGTTGCTTTAGTTTGTGTGTATAGATACGATTTATTCAAAAATCTTTTATATAGAGTATTCAAACAAAACGCTATTTTTGTTAAACTATTTTATGTAGGATTTCTAACTTGACGAGAAATTCGATGCTACTTGTTGCTATTCGATGCTTTGATGGACTACACTAAGACTATATATTATAAACTACAGCAGAGTCGAGGCAAGGTAAGCTTGCTGCTACCTTACAAGGTAGATGAGGAATACATGCGTTCAGAACAACGGACAACTGCTTAGGACAAACTTCTTTTACGTGTTTTTGTAGGAATGTCAAACTCGATTCTTCGATACCTCGATACCCTCGATTCTTACTGGTATTGGAAGAATCGAGAATCAATCTTAATATTACGATTCTTGAAACTTCGATTCTTAGAGCTCAATGAAAGTCCTTTATTTGCTATATATTTTGGTTCAATTAACTAACCTATTTGGTGGATTTAAGAGACCTGTGTTTTCGACAGTTGCTTATTATACTTTTTTTTATTGTTTATAAATGTATGACTTGGTAAGGCTTTATTTGTAGGTAAAAGTACACGCTTTCTATAGAATTCCTAGTAATTTTATTAATTATGTTTAATATGCCTTAATTTAATTTACATCAATTATTGTTTCCAGATTATGGTCCAAGTCAGTTTTTTATTCAAGCCATATATTTTCCACTTCCGGCTTGCTAGGCCTGTCGTAGCTTCACATGCCCTATAATCTAACTTGAGACTGGGACATACACAACATCCAATCCCCAGCCATTAATTTATCACTATGAAAGAGTAAACCCACATTTCACCAATGATGATTTTTTCAGCCGGAAATCGAACCCGGGACTCTTAGCTCAGTAGATAGACATGCTATCGACTGAGATAAGGTGTCTGATGATATGCCTTAATAATTAATAAAATTAAAAATGGTTGTTTATTACTATTTACATTTTTAGTTTTTTTGCTACTCTATGAATTTGAATAGATTTTATATGAGGTTGAAAGCTTGGAAAAACAATTAAATGGGAAATGTTCAAGAATCTAGATCGATAATCTAAAATTGAGTTGAACTAAGAACCGGAATTTAGTAAAACGGGTATCGTAACATCTCTAGTTTTTCACATTAAGACGAAGTTCAATCGAATGGAAAATTGTCTAGACATGTAGATCTCAGTCTGCTTTTTCATTAAATGTAAATTTGTATTAATGTCGTAAGAGAAATTTGAGCAGTCATTGCAGCATTGCAGCACATCGGCCAGGATGCAGCAAATCCAGTTAAACTAAAGAGTAATGTTAGAAGAGTGCAATGCCCTATGACTAAATTAAAAGACCTGGGGAGCGTCAATATTAGCTGGACTCAGCCGACTTGTTAGAAAGCGGTGCTTATAAAAGATGATAAAACCACCCCCACTTCCACCCCCTGACAATAATCGCTAGTAGAAAGGAAGGGGGCATCTGTCGCTATAGTCCTCTACAAACAGTTTGATTGCCACCACACCCTTGTCATGTCATATAAAGAGCGGGGGAGGGGGGGAGGCGAATAAAGGGAAGGGGGCGACATATTAAAAGTGCGGTCTTATTATTGACGATATACCACGAGCGAGCATCCGAGGAACCACCACCTACCCCTTTTACCCTCTCAGGATAGATATAAGTCTTGTGAATTACGACTGAGGAATGTCTTTGTGACGTCCGACCACCCAACTCAATCCCCTACCCCGACCCCACCCAAGGAGGGGATATAGTCGGCTAGACATTGCAAGAACCTTTATGGGTATATATAACAATAGCATTTAGTCCATAGTTTACTTCAAAAGCATGTCTAAGTTGGTAGCACGCTTGTGCACTGAACTAAGAGTGCGGAGTTTAATTCTCAGCTCGCTCTAAACATGTTTTTTCTAGGAATCCATTCTTTTTCAGGTATATTTAGTGAAGTGAGAGAACCTTTCACTTGAATCTACGGTTAAAATCATGGTGTGACCTATATTGAGAAGTATCAGAGAATATAGTCAGGAATCGGCATAAGATAGATTTATCTCACAGTTGTCAAAATTGGCACTACATGCCTAACGTGACCATTACAAAACACATGGCTTGGCGTATGAATATCTGAAAGTATATTTAGTGACTCTACAAACTTCCATCTATTCGCACCTGTGGCCACGTGGTATAAGGTGCTAGTATCACAATAGACTGGATTGCCTGTGCCGGTGTAGGTCGAGGTTTGAATATCAGCCGGTAGTTCTGGGGGGTGGTTTCCTACATGTGATTTAGAATTGGGATTTTTTAATCCTCTATAGAGGATAGTGCTGGTGCATTTTATTCTCTAAGATTGTCTTCCTCGTCTTCACCCCACAGGTTAAGAAGGAACGATGTTGCCTGCATGGAGAGTTCAAAGCTATTTTGAGAAGCGGGTTGCATCTTAACTTGACGCACCTAAGCAGACTAAGCATTATCATACTTAGTTAACAATGTACGAAATAGAAATAGTGGGAAGAAAATGAGTTAGTTAATCCTGAGAGGGCTCTTTTTTATGTGTTGATAGCCCTTTCCCTCTTCCTCTGACGAGTTTACAATCACTTTAATATTTGCGTCTTGAAAATATTGACTTGTTTTTTTAAATTTTATCCTTTTCTTGTTTCCTATTCTAGATAGACATGCTACTACGGTCTTTTTTAATCTACTTCCTGGCAGGAAGATTCCTACAGGCCATTTTCGTGACCAAGTCAAATGTCCTAAGTTGTAGATGGTTTATAAAAAAATACGTCTTCAAAAAAACTACTTCAAGATAAATATAATAATTTGTTGACACTACAGGACTATTTTTAGAACTATTTAAGGAGCTATAGTTTTTGTTTCAACGTTATATCTTTAAAACTCGCTGAGTAAAACGTAAATTCACTAACAAGGGAAATTCTATCTTGACTGACCATGACGTCATAGGTAGGTAACGTCCTTAAATATCTATTGTATTAAAACGCGTAAACTAAAAAAGAAAAATATTAATTATTGTAATGAGCTGACTATATTTATTTAAATGTTCAGACATTACAATTCCAGTGGTGAGGTGTTTCCTTAGGTTAATTTAATTTATATTCCCTGCCCGCCTATAGAAAGTGTGCCTTTAATATTCCAACTTCTATTACGGCTATGATTGAAATATGTATTACTAATTAAATCGAGACATTACATTTCATAATAATAAATTAATGCCTGGCGAGATAGGTGTTGTTTCTGTTATAGAGATTTTTACAAGTCATATAAATAATATGATCGGTTTATTCTGATCCACATTGACGGATACGTGGGCTAAGTCGTTAACCTCATCTGGCCCCCTTTTTTGGTGACGGGGAGGTTGTGCTAGTAGTGGTTTTTTCCTACATTTGTTCTGCTCAGATGAGAATACATTTCCTATAAATATTATGAAGACACCCCGGACGGCGTACAATGAAAAAAATGTTGATTCAGAAAGTTAATGCTAAATATCTCTAATAAGAAAAACAGTTTATATCAGATGTCCTCCCCCTTGATGTCC
Source organism: Timema bartmani (assembly GCA_902151455.1). Classification (NCBI taxonomy): domain Eukaryota; kingdom Metazoa; phylum Arthropoda; class Insecta; order Phasmatodea; family Timematidae; genus Timema; species Timema bartmani. Next base: position 918 of record CABFWB010003153.1, on the reverse strand, counting down.
TGAAGCGTCGCATGTGTCCTCCCCTATTAAAGGAGGGGTCGCGTCCTCAAGGGGGTGCGGGCAAAGTGAGATTACACGCTTACCCGTCTAATTTGACATTCCAGCCAAATCGATGTTATGGTAGAGTTATCTAGAAAAGGGGATGGATGGCACTTGACTTGTATAAACTGTTGTAGGGGTCTCCCCCCCTCCATCTTCCCATCCGACTCCCCTTTAGCCGACTAAACCGTGCCCGTCATTATATTGTGAGATTGTTGTGGAAATAAAACAGATGCAAGTCGTTTAGCAAGACCTATTTTTGACATGACATTTTATTGAAGATTTAGCAAAGATTGTTTTAATTAATTTTTCGACACGAAAGTTATTATTATGATTTCTCTGTGTAACGTATTATTCGTCCGGGATACTACACACTTACACTAAAAATTGAGGGGTGAAGTTTCCACAAAATTCAATAGTGCGTGTGTCTCGTTTCAAAATGGTCGATACCATTGATACCTATCTGAACGGAAGTTGGCATAATTAACGTTCAGCTTCAGCATCGGATACTTTCTGACCTTGGATAAGGAGGATGAATATATTAATTGATTTTGAATATTTTAAATTATTGTAATGAAGTGAGAAGTAATGATAGTTCAAGTACTGGTTACAGGCTACTTAAAATATACACTTTAAGGATGAATAGTAAGCATAGTGTTATTTAAAAACTAAAATTTTATCTCAACGTATTTAAAAGATGTAACCTTCTGATCACAAGTCAAACTCGCTACCGACGCGCCTTGGAGTCAAATAATGATATTGCTCTAAATAGCCACCCAAAGCAAAAGTAACAGAGGAGGATCCACTGATCCAACGGGGAAAGTCCCTCAGGGCAAAAGTAACAGAGTAAGATCCACTGATCCAACGGGGAAAGTCCCT
>CABFWB010003152.1:0-86117 GCA_902151455.1 Timema bartmani | reverse complement strand
TGAAGTAATGGTTCATTAAACAAGTTTTCTTTCCCATCATTGACATGAAGCCCCAGGGTAAAACAACCAACTATTCTACTCGTACATACACAAGTAAGCAAGATGGCCTTGAACCTCAACGACAACGGTTATACCTTGAGAACATGCCTTCGGGGTGCATTCCCCCTGGAGGAGTAAGTCTCTGTTTGTACAACTTTCACCTGAATCACTCCCTCTGTGTTACATTGTATAAATTGTTTACACATAAAATATACCTAGTGTGGTTCTGGGAGGAATAAGCTTTTATAACATACAAATTACTTAAGGTCAGAAATGGACACATCTTGCTATATTATTGGTTTATACTACTGTTTTGATAAAAGCTATCAGAAGTGTATATTGCAGATCACATAGCTTGACATATAAGTATGTGAAAGTATGTCTAGTAAATTTTATAGCTGTCAAATAAATGTTTTCCCCTTTGAAAATTAAACTGAATAATATATATATATATATATAGGTTGAATATGGGCCTAAGTAACCAAACATTAGGAGTTAAGCTATAAAATTAAGGCTAAAATGCGGAAACTGAGCCATTTTATCCGTCCGAGATATCCACACAGTCATGTAAGTACACTTAAAGGGCAGAGATGATAAAGGCATAACTTAGAGAAAGTGTAATAGGATTTTATTTTTAAATATTGTGTCGAAACTATGGTAATATAGCTTCTTTTCAGTAGCAAACCAGAAGCTAATGTCTGCGAGCTCACCGGTGCGGATTTTTAAAAGGTAGGCCTATTTGTGATTCACGTCTTACTACCAATCCGGGATATCCACAAATCTACACTAATGAGGTAGACATGAAGATGTAACCACATTTTTGTCTAGGAAACATAGAAAACTAGTTTTTAAAAAACATCTTTTGTGTATCTGGCTGGGGTTTGAACCCCAGACTACTCGTAGCTGGCAAACAATTAGATGTTGATACTTAGTCTCCGTGTTCAATGATATGGGCGTGAAAAAATAAAAGGCAAACTAATTAACTCGAATGTGTTCTCAAATGATTCTCACGTGTTCGTATGTCAAAATGTTGCCCAGATACAGTCTGATTTTCATAGGAGGCCCGTTGTTTTTAAACTGAAACAGATCTTTCCTCAAATTCTGTAGTTACAATTGTTTTTTTCACCGTGTCTTACTACCTGTTCAGGCTATACACATATATGATAATTACGCTAATGCGGTAGGGATGAGGAAGGTTAAATTTAGAAGAAAAGTACCTGCATTTTTGTGGAAAGCCAATCAGGCAAACCACACTCAGTACTCCCGAATGGGATTCGAACCTCAATCTCCCAGTTATTCGTGGTCTAGTCCAGGGGTTGGCAACGCGGTTACCGTGGATTGATAAATAACAGGATGGTTGTTGAGAATTATTTGAAATTAAACCTCTTTTTTATATATTCATAATTAGTCCTCAATTTATTATTCCATTAATGTCTTCATAAATAAATTTTAAACAATAAGCCCAATTTGTAACATGCCTCAAAGTTTGTGGCTCAAATATTTAACTCTGAAGAGTGATAATGTTATAGTTTATGTTTTAGATATTACATTTAAAATATGTATATTCTCAACTTGTAAGTAATAAATACATAAATAAAAGGTGAAAATTCAAATATGAAATGGACATTCTTTTTGGTGCCCCCAGAGTAAAATATATTTTGGAAAATAGCTTTTCATGCTTAAAAGGTTGCCGGCCTCTGGTCTAGTCTAACATGTGAGTATGAGAATAACGCCTTAGGTCATGTGATCACCGAAGTAGGTATGTATTTTATTGATAAATAAAATAAAATACATCCATACAATGCCAAACTAGTGACATTTAATCCATATTGGTGTTTGAAAGTGGGTTTCCAATAAAAATTAGGGTTTATATCTAGTATTTTAATGGACGACGCATCAGATGGATACAAAACACTTGGTCTAGTAATGGCTTCTATAGGACTTTGGAAGGAAATCTTTTAGAATTATTTTACTTTTCATCCTTTACTGTTTGTCAGTTTTTTATTCAGGCCATATATTTTCCACTGACCGGCTTGTTAGGCTTGTCATGGTTTCATATACCTTATCATATAACTTAAGACTAGGACAGACACAACATCCAGTCCCCAGTTGTTAATTCATAAATGCGAAAGGGCAAACCCACATTTCACCAATAATAAGTTTTTCGCCCATGTCGACAATCGAACCTGGGACCCCTAGCTCACTAGACAGACATGCAACCGACTGAAATAAGATGTCAGACGCTATAAGAAAATATATTGTGTTATTTTGTTGAGGTCAACATCAATAACATTTAACTTTAAGTATTATTATTTTATAGATATTGATATAATTTGTTTAATCTGACAGTTGAAAATCGCATGACTTGACGTATAAACAGCCCTATACGAAAATTGTTTTAAAACCGCTTATAATTTAAATAATTATTCCGTCTTTAAATTGGACTATACCTATTTGTATAATTTAACACTCGTATTGGTGATCAAACGGATTAAATGTCAGGCTCATCCAGTCTGATTTGTTAGTAACTGGGAGGTCTTGGTTCGTATCTCATCCGGTTTCACAAAGAATAATTTTTCCTAAATAAAAAATTTACTTTCCTTAAAGTAAATGATGATACATTTTATATAAATTTCACTTCCATCCCCACCCTTGCTCCATTAGAGTAATTAAAATTCTTACAGCCCGGTCGTGTAGTAAGAATCCATGGGAGGGGGGGAAGTCACATATTTAACGTAAAATTTCTAACACAGAGACTACATCAACACACGACTTACAAACTAACCTAATACTAGAACAGGTACACAGCACCAAATACATCAATTCACCAGTAATGCATGTTAGTCCATGTCAGGAATCAAACCCACATATCAGTAAGAAGAGCTACTGAACTAGTGGGAGTGTTAAACAATCCCGATTATCCATCCTTGGATTTAAGGATGGACGTGAGAAGGAACAGAAACACGACCTTGAAATATTGCCTAGCAGTTCAAGTATGTCGACACACACATACGCCTTCTTCGTATGTCTTTGAACAAACGTGTAGGTTGACGGGTTGTTGTTGGTTGAAAGAACATATGAAACATCTTAGAGATAGAAAAATGACGAGCGCGTCGCGTCATTGTAAATACTGAGATTAATAATAAAAGATCGACAAGTGAATTAGAGAATTTCCGCAACGCCCGGGTGTATTAAATGACCCTCTCACAAGGTTAAGACCGGTTTCGAGTTGAGTCCACGTGGCATTTGTTCAATCACACTAAAACCCACATATCACACTATATGATGAAGGTTTTTTACATTTATTTTTATTGCTATCGGTATTTATTTAAACAATACGTCTCATTGACCATTCGTATTTTACGTATTTATATTAAATACCCCAAAGTACTTTTAAGAATGTAAAACTCAGAATATACAAAACAATAATGTTACCGGTTGTTCTCTATAAGTATGAAACGTGGCCACATTCGTTACATGACGAAAACAAATTTAGGATGTTCGAGAACAAGGTGCTTAGAAATATATTTACTCCAAAAAAGAAATTAAGATACTGCGGAGTGGAGGAAGTTGCATGATGATAAGTTACATACCCTGTACTCATCACAAGACATTGTTAGGATAATCAAGTCTCTTAGAGTGCGGTGGGCAGGACATTCAGCGCGAGTGGAAGAATTTATAACCGTGTTCAGAGTATTGACTGTCAAACCCAAGGGGAAGAGTCCATTGGGAAGACCTAGCCTAGGGTGTAATGAGTTGGACTGGATAGAACTAGCTGTATGGCGTACTTTTAAGTGCGGCAATGAATGTTCACGTTCCTAAGGCCATAGAGTGAGTAAATTAATTGGTAGGAGTGAATAAGATAAAATTTAGAGTCAGCTTACTCGAGTTTATGAGGAGAGAAAGTGAAAAATATCTGAGGAAAAAACACTCTCAGTACACCCAAACTGGATTTGAACCCTATTATCACAAAAACAAGACAGAAGGTTTGACATTTGGGCCACGTGCCCATCATCACAGATTATTTTATTGATAATTTTTTTTCACGTTGCATTGCCCAACCTGGCTACACGCATTTAATTACACCAATAAAATAAGAATAAAGAGGGACAAGATGCAACCAAAATTACGTAAAGGGAAAATGAAAATAATTTATTTTTTAAACTCAGAATACCCGGCTCGAGCTTTGATCTTCACTCCACTAAAAAACCTGATTAGACTATTATTATTATTACTAGCACCGTGTCTTACTAACCGTTTGGGTTACACGCACCTACGCTAATGTGTAATANTGATTAGACTATTATTATTATTACTAGCACCGTGTCTTACTAACCGTTTGGGTTACACGCACCTACGCTAATGTGTAATATAGGGGGATTGTGATATTAAATGAAGGAGCTACAGTTAAAAGTGGAATCCGAACCACAGTGGAGGCCTGACATTCCACACATTCACAAGTTGTGATTAATACACGTCTTGTCAGATGTGAAGGAAGGGTTTGGCAATCAGATAAATCTATGCCGGGACCGAGGATTGAACCCCGGACCCCCAGCACAGACGTCCAACACCTTACCCCTAGACCGCCATGTCACCCCTGATTAGACTAGATTAGTATATAGTCCACGTATGTTTTATTTGTTACGTCTATCACAAATACGATCAATGGCTTAATCTGTGAAACAGGGATGAGTAAGGCCATTTTAGAGGAAGTGTTCCCACATTGGATTGGAAGTGTAGTGGAAAAAGCACAGTGATAAAATTAACCTTCGTGCACCCGGCCAAGATATGAACCTCAACCTCTCAAAACCGGTGTCGATTCAGTCACTTGTTAGACATATGCCTTATACCATGTGTCTTCCGTTGCGGGTCTTTATTTACACGTTTGACACAAGACTTGTAACCCACTTACTTAAACTTCCTTAATTACTAAAGCCATAATTAGTGATTATCGTTCACACCAAAAATATCCGAAGCTATAAACCTACAAAAACTTTTAATAACCTTGTATATTAGCTGTTGGAAATAGGTAATCTTATTATTGTGTAACTTTCACTAAAACTATTGTGTTTGTAAACTAGGTATTTAAATTATATACACCAAGGCAGGGGGAGACGGGGCTAAATTTACTCTTCCAAAACTGAATTATTTTAAATAAATCTTAAATTATTTGAAATCGAACTAAAATATTGGGTAGCCCTACTGAAGAAGTGTCGAATATATAGGCTACCTTTTAACACCAGACTTATGACTTGATATTCAAGAGGCACACTATTACAAACATTGAAAGTGACCCTGTAATTAACAATTGGAAAAAAAAGTACAGAACTAATAGCGTAGATACATTGTATACTAAGTCACTTACACTATTTAAAACACTTCCCTTGGTTGCCATTGAAAAAACTCAAAATTGCCTTTAGAAATATTTGATATATAATACAATTAATACTCTTGACCTTGGCCCCCTAAATCTTTCCTCTACCCAAAAATGTATTTTAATACCAGACTTGACGGAATGACTTTCCCAAAATAAATCTCTGGGTGCAGCACTGGCACTTATATAGCTATATTATATGAGTGGGTGCGATATAATATAAGGGTTTTATTTATTTATATTTATTTTTCGTCCATAATTCCTGGACCATATCTACCTAATATTCCAAAATATTATTCTGGCCATTGCGTATAATGGAGTTTTTTAATATTTAAAATTATCGTTTAGCTTTTTTTTTATAGCATCTCGTCTTACTACCCGTTCGAGTTATTCTCTTATGTACATTATTAATTACGTTATTGGTTTTAGGGATGAGTAAGGCTATATTAATAGGAAGCGTATCCGCATTTGCGTGGAGGTAGAGGGGAAAACCAGTTTGGAAAAACCACTCTCAATACACCTGATCGATATTTGAACATCAATCCCCTCGTCATCGGTAGTCTAGTCTACTGCGAGAGTAGCGCTTTAGAACACGTGGACACCGAAGCGGATATCAGTATCTCCCAGTGTTCAAGGTCATCTTTCACTCATTTTTTTAAGCTAAGCCAAAAATCCAGCGTTCGATTCCCGTGTAAAGTTGTTATTTCTAATTTCTTTTAAAATGATTCATTTACGAATGATCTACGTAATTATAACTTTCATCCGCCAGGCTTCGCCTTTCATATATAATTATTTGTACAGCTTTGCTTTCTCTCAATATTTTTAGTCATTTTTTAATCAAGTGAGACTAAGAAATGTTATTAACGTTCATTCATGAACTTATATAGGAAGGTTACAACACGAAGAAAGTCCTTGATTAGAATCAACACGATCCATTGTGGTTGTGATGGTTGATGGTTCCGAGCAGAGACACTTTCACTATTTAACACCCCACACCGGTGTCCACGTGGTCAGTCTTGAAACAGACTGGGTCGCAGGTGACGGCCCGAGTTTGTTGGCAATGGTTGTCCAAATCCAGCCCTGTGATGTGGTGGTAAATGCACTTGGCCTAGGGGTCACGGGTTCTATCCCTGACTGGTACCTTGGATGTTTTTCTCTTAAGAGGAATTATCATTATGGTCCCCAGGGTTTGGTAAATTAGGCTAAAGTTAGGCTTAAGACTCCTACTGGCTCACCATACGTGTAGACAACCTCCATAGATGTATCCTGGGCAACCAGAGCGACAATTAGTCTACAACCCGCTCGGTGGCCGCGCGGTCTAACGCACTACTCTTGTAGTAGATTAGACTGCCGATGGCGGGGATATCAAGGTCCGAATCTCGGTCGGGTGTACTAAGGATGGTTTTTCCAAACTGGCTTTCCATTCTCCCTCCACGCTCCCTCCACACTTCCTCTGAATATAACCTTCCCAATCCCTAAAATCATTAGCGTAACTAGTATATAAGCTTATACCCGAACAGGCAGTAAGATGCAGCGCTAAAAAAAAATGAGTTTACATACAGGTGACCGAACTGAATGACATCTCCTGGTCAGTAATGCGATACACACACCAAAAAAAACCTTTTCCACGTGTCATTTCTGACTGTACGGATGAGGAAGGTAGTATTTAGAGCAGTGGTTTCCAACCTTTTGAAAGGTTTGACTCAAATTTTGGTATTTGACACCATATAGTCTTTCATATCCCAGTTTTAAAATTATTATTACTGTTTTCAATAAGACTTACCACCCGTCCGGGCTATCTTGGGTAGGTATAATTGGGAGGAAATGTACCTTTATTTGGCTGGAGGGGGAAGGGGAAACAGTTTATGATAAATCACCCCTAGCACCCCCGGTCCGAGTTTGAATTCTGATCTCATCACCGACAAACCAAAAGAGCGTGTCGTTAAGCCCCCATGCTTAATTTAATTATGATAAATTGCTTGAATATGCTAATGATTATACGAATGCGACTAAGACACCTCAAAAGATAATCAACGATCCCAGTGGACGCCTTAACACAAGACTGCTTAAGGTGGATATATGGGGGACTCGGGAAAAGATACGTATTTTTGCAGTTTTTATAGAAAAACTTTTTTTATCCAAAATAAATAAAATATGGCCCCAGTAGCAACGTTTAGTTCAATTTTCTTCACGCGGTAATATCAACAAATTGTTAAATATCTGTCGTAAGCATACATACATTAGATGACGAATTGTTTAAATGAAGAGAAAATGTTGTCATTAAATTCAAGGACACCCTTGAGAGATATTCAAGAACTGTTGATATCACCGTGAGAAGAAAATTAAACTAAAATATGCTACTGTTGCAGTGATTGATTTATTTTGGAAAGAGAAATGTTTTTATACTAAAAAAAACTGCAAAATCAACTTCCTTGTCTAGTGTCCCCCTCAACTCTTTCTTAAGTGAGCAAGTGACAGTCTGAGATGAATAACCAAGAATAAACCCATAGAGTAACTTAATGGGTTTTTTTAATCATTTTAACATGTATCATTCTATTTGAATTTTGCAGATTCCTATAAATATTATAATAAATTTAAAAAGTAAAAACAAAGCTATAGCCACAATAAGCATTGCTACCCCACCTGAAACATAACACGATCCCCGGGTTGGAAACCACGAATTTAAAAGAAATGGTTACTGCCATTGCGAGGTGGTAGAGGGGTTGGAGGCAACCAATTAGGAAAAAAACGCCCTCAGTCAAATCAGCAGGGATTTTAACCTCGACCTCCCCATCACTAGCAAAACAGACTGAATGAGCCTGACATTTAATCAACGTGACCATCAACACGATTTTCATTTTTAAGATTTCTTATATGTAGGCTAATAAAGTAAATATTGCATTCATTTTAACTGTGTGCGTCCACCTTACAACTTTTGATCTATTTTATTAATTTCATACATATTTAATACAACAGTCGTCATTTTCCTGGTTTATTGTTTATTTAATCGCAATATCGACTTGCCAATCAGTGATTTAAATCACTTGTTACACTTAGTTTGGAGAACTTCTTATGATATAACTTGAAACCATATATCCTAGCCATACATTGGGAATCAAACGCTGGACCTTTTGTTTACGCGTACGTCTCTTCTATCGACTGAGATATTGAGACTCCTATCCATATTTGAGTTACACTTCCCTCTCTCTCTTAACTCTCAACAGAAATGATATAGTAGTGGTCGCTATTGGAATATCGTATTGATAACATAGATAATTCAGTACTTTACATTCTACTAACATAAATCACTAAACTTTTGTTTGTGCTTCACTTCTTACTGTCCGTCAGGGTTAGATGCATGGTTATACTTATGGATTATGAAGAGAAAGGTAGATTTTTAGAATAAATGTTCTCACGTTTGTATGGAGGTAAAGTGTAAAACCATTTAGGAAATACCATCGTCAGAATACCTGGTCGGTACTCGAGCCTTGACATGCTCATTACCGGAAAACACGAGAAGACGAGATATACGTGAAAGCGCACCGATACTGGTGTTAATAATCAAATCCATTTTAAGGAAATAATATGATGAGAGTGAAATGTTAATAAACTGTATGAGTTCGTTTAGTGGAAAATCACACAATGCACACGACCAGAATTGAGCACTGGTGCATGTGCTAGAGCATGGACATACCTACGGTGTGTATGTTTAGTAATTAATTTTTATATAAGAGGCACTCGCACCAGTGGGCACGTAGTCTGGATGTCAAGTTCGTTTAGTCTGTTGGCCGGTGACATAGAGGCTGAGGTTCGAATCGCAGTGGGAGTACCGAATGTGTTTTTCCCTAAATTGTTACTCACTCTATATCCACGCAAATGTGCTTACATGTTATCCTATAAATTATAGTTTATTCATCTATCACATTATCGTAATTGATATTTATGCGTAGATCCCAAATGGGAAGTAAGAAGTGGTCCCAAAATAAAATGATATACAACAAAAAATCCAATAATGTGTTCAATTTAAATTGGAAAATTTCCTCATTTTGCATATAACATTTTTAACATCATTTAATTAGAAGAAAAATTCGAGATAATCTCAGATTTAACTGGCACATCGAAAAAAGGATTGTATCCAATTTTTTTAATGCTCAAAAAATTAAATATTTAGTAGTCTATAGCAAAAACCAGACTAATTAAGTGTTAAACTTATCTGTCTTAAGTTGGCCAAAAATGGCATAGCATGGACCCATAATATTTAAGAGTAAGTAGTGTTAATTACATTAACTACCCTAGACATAATTAATTTATATGCATATGTGTGCATGCTATTTTAAATATAGTATATATTGTTGGTAAATCAACAATAACGCGTGTAGCTACTCATTGGTCGACCTCAATGGTCTTGGTCTAAAATGTTCGCCTCAGGATCCGAAGTTCATGGTTTTAAGCCTAACTGGTGTCGACGGATTTTCCTTGAGCCAAAATAAATAAAATTCGTCGGTCCTCTGTTGATAGTGGCATGTTAACTGGAAGGTATGTTAAAATAATTTTATCAGAAAAATTGTCAAGTTCTTTCACTCTAGTTAATAGAAATTTTCGTGTGATGATATAATCAGTATAATAAGTCGGTTCAGAAAGTAATTAAAATTAAATATAAATAAAAAAAACTACTCATTGGAATAAGAAATATATCAAATCAGAATACTCCAGGGGATACATATTGAACAAAAGAAAAAAAAATTAAAATAATATTCTATTTAAAATACACTTAAACAAGGTGGTCATAAACGTCCTCAAATTTACAGATTCAAGAAAAATGGTAGAGAAAAAAAGCGTTCTAAAATTAAATTTCAGTCCATAAAGTATGTATTTAACACAGACCCATCATATTAATTCTATATTATGTATAATGTGTTGTTCTTATTAAGAGTTAAAATAATGTTTGCTCACTAGAATCTATCCATATACCAACTAAACACAACTAATACCATAGTTTATGGTTGACTTACCTTGTATAAGACCATGTCTATTGATGAATATCCTAAATCCTTCGCAACACACAGATTTAAAAAATAATAATTCTAGACGGCACAGCACAAGTCTTCTCAGAACATCAACTTCCTAAAATAAACACACAAAGACGTCTTCGTCTTGTATTTTTTTTAAATGGCACGCACCAAATAGAATTAATCACATTAATCCAATGTCCGTAGTGCCGGAGCAACACTAAACTTAAATCAACCGCACTTAAGTTTAACTTAACAAAGTGTTAAAAAAAAAGTCAATTAACCGCGACTCAAATTCATGTGTCTTACTAATTACTAAGTGGTCACCATTGCTAGGTTACTATGCAGCAATTCCATTGCTCAAACGAATAGATGCAAGCAAGGAGAGACCCAAGTTTCGGATAGAAATAAAACCGGTCACTTGAAAATTAAAGAACAAAAAAGTCTTTCCTCGCGGCAACACTACCACCAGTCAGTCCGCTAAGGCGTCTTTCACCAAAGTAAATCAACGGTGCTATTTGAAAAGTTAAACTCATACACCATCATAACCCCCTCTACATAAATAAGGTTCCTTCGAAATACCGGATAGTATATTTCAAGAGGGATTGGGTCGGCCAATCGTGTGAGGGAAGGGTAAAAACATCTTCTCGGGATATGCTGGGTTCGGAACATACTAACAATACAGCAGTTGACTGAATGTGCGCCAAGGAGAAAGTAGGCTACGTTGAACTCCCTCTCCCTCTACTCTCCCTTCCCTTGGTGTTTGTGAATCTCATCAGTCGCCTTCCTTCCTCTTTGGTTGTCAGTGTCGGCAAAGATGCTGCCCTCATTCCTTCATTATCTTGCGGTCGCTTGCTATGTCAACATTATCTGAACACTTCAGAAGCCTAATTTCATTTTCATGTTGTTTTTACTTAGTGACTATTTATAGGAAGGTGAGAGTGAAAAAATATACCTTGATTTTCCTAGAAAGGAGAAGGAAACATTGGGAAATAATCCCGATGAAAGAATAAAAGAAAGTAGCTAGCCTATAGTATACTAAAACAATAGTTCCTAAAATGTCTAACCAAAGGAACCCTTTACACCCCTAAAAAAATTGTGTAACTCCAAAAATATTTTGTTTAGTTGGGGTCTATCTATTGATGTTTACTGCATTAGAACGTAAAACTTTGAAAATAGTTGTAAATGGGCTATATACTTATTCATTCAATTAAAATCTTAAAAACCTTTATAAATTAATAGATACATCATTTTTTGCAGGCATTTTTTGGCTGTAAGGACTCAAAGAAAGCTTTTAGTTATTGCTACCAGAGTTAATAGTGTAGTTTTATTATTTAGAGCGTCAAACCAGAAAAATTAACTTTTAAACTGTCCTTAAATATTTGGAATATAAAAAAAAAGTTATGTTAATGTTGATTCATACCATAAAACAATATATGCAGATCTATAATAATATCTTAGAAATTGTAAGATGTTTTGTTGTGTAGGCTAGTATTTGTCAAAGAGCTAAGTTAGTTTATATTGCAAAAAGCTAGAAAGAACACCAATATTAAAGCATTTCACAACATTATCCCAATACAAAAAAATATAGGATTATTTTCCATGTGATATTAATTGTCAAATGGCTCAAATTGAAAAATTAAACTTATAATAGCCATTTTTATTTTAGGATAGCTGTCATTCTACTACTGTGTACTACTACATTTAAACTATAAGATTTTGTTCTGGTAAACCTAGAATCTTAGTTGTTTGTCCTTGTCAATTAAAACTGATATCTTTATTCTTTGTGCTGGGTGACATAGTGTCCTAGTGCTCAGAAAGAACCCATCTTGATGGTTCTCAAGGTCATCAAGTGCAGCAAGAGGGCCAACCAACCTATGAGAAGTATTCCTGTGTCAGCTTTCCCCCTCTTTCCCCTGCCAGACACGCGTGTCTACGCACATGCCTTCCGGCATAAATATTCCAAGCACACACATGACTGTCTCACACGAGTCTACTTAAAGGTTACTCAACAGGTTCTTACCCAAATAATGCCCTAACCTAGGTAGGCCATACTCAAAACAGGATCCATTTGGCTTACTTTCGTTGCGACTTCACCAAACTCTACCGATTTTGGTATGTTTGTAGAGTTTGTTTAACGTGAAGATAGATCTAAGAACCATGACTGGAAAGGAACTTCAAGCTCTGGACATTTTCCTTACCGATCCACTGCTCTATCAACTGAGTTATACGGGGACTTAGCTAAATTGAGACATGACTCATCCACGACTCCATATAGGTTTACAGTTGGTAGAGCAGTGGCGTGTTAAGGTGGGATGGAAGGGGGGACGCGAGAAAAGAACAGTTTTTATGGCAAAACTTTTTTTGGCCAAAATAAATAAAATATTGCTTCACAACAAACATAGAGTTTAATTTTCTTAACATGTTGATATTAACAATTCCTGACTATTGTTCATGAGCATGGTGGCGTTATTTAACAAACTTTTTAAATGTCGAGAAGAAGTTATCATTAAATTCCAGAACACCCTTGACAGATATACAAGAAATTTTGAGTTAACCTTGTGAAGAAAATTAAATTCCTTGTTTGTACTGCAGCAGTATTTTATTTATTTTGGCCAAAAAACTGTTTTTCCATTAAAAAAAAACCCTGCAAAAAACCTGGAAATTTCTCGCGTACCCTTCCATACCACTCTAAGTTAAGGGCACTGGCTTTAAATACTTGTCCGGGCATATTCAAAAATAAGATTCCTATGGTAGCCTTTTAACGGAAATGCCAACCGTTAATATAGCGAGTTTTTATATTTTTTTCAGTTATATGTTTCGTAAATAAAATCGTTAGCTGGTTCGGCCGGCACGTGAGCCAAGGTATAAAGTTTGTTTGGTCTAGTTTACCAGTGACTTCGGAGTTTGGGATTCAAATCCCAAATAGATTATTTTAGGGTAGTTTTCAAACGTGGTTTTTCACCCTACCTCCACAAATATGTGGGTATATCACTTCTAAATTCCACAATTATCATCTCTACTCTATTAGTGCAAATAAGCAGTGAGTCCAAATGGATAATAGGATGTAAGTCCCAAAAGAATAAAACCGCATCTTAAAGAGTTGGTTTTTCACTTTGTGAGTGTATCCGCTTTGACCCTCAACTGATGACGTCATTCAGAAATAAGTAATTATCCCAATGGCTCGTGGTACACCATAATCAAACGGCCCCGGAAGAAACCAATATAAAAAAAATATTAAATCATCATTTATTTCACTAACATATTTCTCTTAAAATAAATGTTAAAGATAATGGGAATGGATGCATCTATAGCTGCCATCTTTATGAGAAGCGGATTATGTGGCTGTATCATTATTTTAAATCACATTCTAGCATTGAAGTGTTTCTAGGCGTTATTTTAGTTTGAAGTGAAGAAGAAAAAAGAGGAAGTAAAGAGCAAACGTAGACAACACTTTATATTGTATTTTAAAATATGGCTTGGATTTGTAAATGTTTACTAACTGCTTCTCACTACCCATCCGGGGTATACGCGTAAGTTACGTACCAATTTCTACAATGCTTTAGGGTTGAGGAAGGTTGAATTTACAAGGTGTGAGCCCGCAATTTCGTGGTGTGATAGTGAAAAACCATTAAGGAAAAAACCTAAACACACCTGAACGGAGTTTGAACCCCGATCTCCTCGTCATAGGTAGCCCAGTATGATGTAAAAGTGACATATTAAGATTCAGACTAGACCATCGAAGCGGGTCACGTACATATTAACTACGGTAATATCGTAGGAATGAGGAAGAGAGAAGCAATTAAAAAATAGACCCGATTTTTTTGTGGGAAGATAATGGGAAACGATTTAGGAAATAAGAACCATCCTAAATACTTCAGGTCAGGATTAAAACCTCAAACGTCCCGTCACCTGCGAATAAGAATAAACGAGTTTAACATTTAGACCACGTGTCCATCTAAGTGAGTGAGAATTTTAAATGTGATACTTAATTTTTCTAAATAGTTTTGACAAATAACATAAATAAGCTTTCAAATTCATTAAAAGTATTTTATTCCATTTGTGATGGGCTATTTCTTGTAGAGCCCCTTAAAATCCACTCTCCTTGTTTTGTCAAACTTTTGTTACATAAGTCGCTGACAGGCAGTCTGGAGTTCGGGCGTATATAAATACAAAACACTTAATGAATCCCCTGAAGATCAAATCTTCCTTTCTAGAACGAGACATGAATCTAACGGTACTCTTAATAATACTAATTAGGGGGTCAGGACGTATGGGCCCGACCCGTGAACAATGGCGTAGTTATGCAGATGAAAACCAGTGAAGGAAATATGGCGCGTCACAGGCGGATTCTTGGGCCACAAAATGAGGTGTCTAGGTTGCAGCACGGATGTTTGGTACCCCACCCAGACAAACAGTATTTCATAACATTCGGTTTCTCTCCTTTGGTGTTGACGTCATATAATTAGATGAATCGTATCAACAGAACGAGTAAGCCATATGGATGAGTAACAATACTATGCAGGTAATTCCGTGTGGAAACAGCAGCGAATGACAGATAGGTATAGCAAAACAAATAAAAGAAAAGTAAAAGTACTTTACAGCCGGAAAATTAGTAGGATTTTACTAGAAAGGACCGTATATGACAGGTACGGACGTTACTAAAACAATTTAAACATATTAAATGAGGTGGAGAGGGACGCAATAAAGGTCAGTGTTTTCACAGTTTTACATCAAAACATTATTTTGGTCAGCCTGTTTGAAATTTCTGGATGAAAAATTTAGTTTATTTGATATTATAATTATTTTTACGTGCTCTAACGACTAATGGAAGTACGATCGTTCACATGGAAGGAGTATGTAAATCAAATTTCGTTAAAAAAAACTTTCAGTGCTTCCTTCCGAGAATGTAACTCGAGTCATGACACCTTGTCAGAGTCCGGAGGAGAAAATATTGTTTTGTAATCAAAAACTTTCTGGCTGGTTGACGCATCATGAGTCCATTTTGCAATGACAGCTCCCAATGGTAGCTTCTAGAATTTAGAAGTGTAAACTTGGGATTTCCAAAATCTAGATCATCATCAATCAAATTATCTTTGATGCATATATTAAATATATAATTAATTTATATTATAAATGATAAATGAAATGTTTATATATCATTGCTACTATAAATTAATTCAGTAGAGATGTGGGAATTGTTTCGTTGAATTGTGACTTTGCTATTAAAAAATTTCAAGCTTTGATATAATAATCCTCGAATAGAATGTTTTTATTTATATTTTTAAACTGGAGATTAAAATCTGTTTCTTATAGCAAGAATAATTGCTGTCAGAATAAATTATCTTGTTCTGAAATTGCGGCTTCCCTTTTGAATAATTTTAAAGTTTTAAATTTTTGGGAACATTCTCGGTGTATAAGCGTTTATTAAAGTGTTTTTTACGAATATTGGTTTGACAGAATTTCTGCAATTATTGTCAAAAAGCATTGCTTAACGGTTTGAATAGATATTTAAAAATTATACCTTTTATAAACCTAAACTTACTCTAAAACATAGTAAAGAATATTATAAATACAAAAGATCAAATAAACGGGATCTACCTTTTGACTTATTTGAAATCAATTATTTCCAGTAATAAATAAATAATATCCAGCAATAAAATATGATTATATCCAACAGCGTCTCATGTAATTGCATCAATGTACACGACTCATCAAAACATTAGAATGAACCGAGGACCCAAGTAGTAAGATAAAGTTGAATCGATTCCTCGAGATACGATAAGATGGTTATTTTACTCGCATGGTCTTAGAACAATAAAAAACAATGTAAGATGTTTTTATCTTGCAGCTATTATAGCTGCAGTGACTATTGTAGGACTTTTTTTGGTAATAAGAAGCTTATATATAATTAAAAAAATTGCAATCAACATCTATTACACTCTACATTGTTATTAGTGTTATTAATGTTGATAATATTTATCAAAAGTGATATTTGTAGATTAAATTACTTGACGTCTGAATATTGGATTGTACAACTATCTTCTGAAGATGCCCAATAATTCAAAACTCTCCGGAAAATTTATCTTTTATCACCATCAATGAAACCGGCCCCGTGGTGTAGGGATTAGTGCAGCTGACTACAGGTATAGGGGTCCCGGGTTCTATTCCCAGCTGGAACCTTGGGTATTTTTCCTGAAAGGGCAATCATCATAAGGGTTTGGTTTAAGTATTTCCACTGGTTCCACACCCTCATACTTACTATAACCATCATCTTATCTCCATGGCTGGCCTTAAGCAGGGGCGAACGGGGCAACCACCCTTGGCCCTGCACTAAGGGGGGCCCCCACGCCTCAGGTTAAAAAAAATACATCGGAAAAATGAAAATAGAAATGATGATTTGTATCCGCTCTTCACCATCACCACACTGACTCTCTACCCTACATAGTCCCCTCTCCCACGGCTCTGTCGCTGTCATCGAAGAAGTTTTGCCTGGCGTGCTTTTAACGATGAGGAACCTCACATTAATTGATATACAATGTATAGGGGCACCGCTCACAGGATCTGCCTAGGGCCCCGCAACTGCTGGGGCCGTCCCTGCTCATCTCTTCAGGACAGGGAAAGACCTTCTCACGGAAAGGATGTACGATCAGTACATTCGAGCGTTCCTTGGGCAACGGTACATTATTACTGTCTAATTGTTCTATTACTGGGCTAAGAATGATGTAGCCCAGACGCGCAATATTTTAAAAAAAAATCCCTTATTTAATTTTTGGAAAGGTCTTGTCCCTACTTGGACTAACCTTCTTAATAACCTGATCACGGGAAGCTGGCTTAAATCTAAATGATAGCCTTTGTTTAGAGACACTCCTCGGAGACAGCATTCCACACGTTGTTTTTTTCAACAAGAGTAAAATCCTTGACAAAGAAGACATGGATATAATTTATTGCAATGGTTTACTTGGTCACGGGCCTAAGACTACACAAGATGACCTTGCTCATCGCTTGAAAAATAAATCGTCGGAGAAAAATCAATAAAGGCAAAAGGATTATACTTTTCTCAGGACACCAATAGGAGCGTTGGCCTGACGGAAAGCTCGCTTGACTCTGACCTCGCTAGAAAGGGAAGCGTGTTTCATACTCGATGATTACTCCAATAACCGGCCCCGAAGTGCAGTGGTCAGTGCACCTGGCTACGAGTCTAGGGGTCCTGGGTTCAATTCTCAGCTAGTACCTTGGGAATAATCCCAATGGTCAGCAGGGCTTAGTTAATTAAGCTAGGTTAAGACTCACACCGGATACACAACTTCGTATTCACTATCATCACATCATCTGAGTGTGGGTATGACGTGTAGACAACCTCCTATGGTGTACCCTGGGTAACTTTATGTGCAAACAGAACGGCTAATACACCTAAATATAGGGCGAATGAACCTGGATGTCATGCCCTTCTCGGTTATATATACCTTACGATAGAAAACAAAATGCTCAATTAATTATCTAAGAGAGTGGTAATGTAACCTCTGTAAATATTCACGAATTAAATTATAACTAAACTATTATTTTTTTAATAAATCATTTAACTTGGCAGGTTCAATTCAAATCCCACCTATAATTTTGGCTGACACTGTATTATTGTGTGCGAACACAATTCTGACACAATAGCTCAGTGACCACACAAATGGTGGACCGCAGAGACATTTTTAAGGACCTTGACGAGATAACGATAAACAGAAGAAATTATGTTATTTCAGTGGTGGATGGGTAGTAGACATAGAAGGCTAGCAATAATTAATAAGTAAAATAGATAAAAGGATATAAAATCACGTTTTTGAATTAGTATAGTCCTATACGGCTTGAACTTGAGTCACTGTTAAAAGTTTTGCTGGACCGCGGTAGTATGTCGAGTTTTTAAAATGGACCTCTATCAAAAATAATTGGGGACCCCTGCATAGCTCATTCGGTAGGGCCAATGACTACTGATCTATGAATCTTTGGTTCAATTAACGACTAGAGTGCAATTTATCAATATCCAAATTGATTTGTTCCTGTTCACTAAGTGTAAAATTTAGTCTGGTCGTTGTGATTGTTGTCGACCTTGCTGGTCTTGGGGTATAGTGCTCGCTTCAGGACCCAAAGTTCGTGGTTACAAACTCAACCAAGGTTGATGGATTTTTCTTGAGCTATAAAGATCCGTAGCACAAACTTCTTCAGAGGGGAAGTAAAGTTGTCGGTCCCATGTCGATTGTGGGATGTAAAAAAGAAACCCTGGAAGGTATGTAAAAATAACTTTCTTCGCAAAATTGATTGGTGCTTCCGCTCTCGTTTATAGAAATTCTCGTAGGCTGATATAATCAGTCTGTTCAGAAAGTACACGTTAAATACCTTAAATAAATGAAAAAAGAAAGTTGTGCTGGTCTTGGAATCAAACTGGGATCAATCTCCAGTAGCCATCATATTGGTTAAAAACCATCCTACTACCACTACTACTAATACTACTATTACTATTAATAGTATATTGATCAAAATAATAATGACCAAACGAATTAAGAAAATTTCTGTCTATGTTAGAGTACTAATGTATTTTTCTTTTGGGGTGTGACACGAAAGAACGAGATTAGACTTGTGAGTTTCACTGTATTTTTACTGTTCTCTCTCCAAGCTAATGCTTATACATTCACTCTTAAATGTCCGCTATAGTCACTTTCTCTCTAAACTAGGTAATTAATAATATCCCTTGTGTTGAAAGTTCCAATGAAATAATCCATGAATTTAAGAAATAAAGTTGGTAGGGTTATTAAAGTGGCTATCCTAGAATTGAAGACTCGTAAAGGGGAGCAGGGGGGATTATTCTGACCAAAGACAATATGATTGATTAGCTTAAGACTTATAGCGTCATCCTATGTAGAGTGAGTACTACCAGGATTTATCCAGGGAATTTATTCTGAAGATTGAGGTATGAATGCTTGTGTAAGAGTTTGGTACGGTTTAGATCATTATAAACCCGCGAGGGTGATATTGCTTACAAAGGAAACCAATTCTTCTAGTCTGTTTGCTGGTGACTTGGAGGTTGAGATTTGAATCCAGTCTGAGTGCACCAAAGGCATTTTCACCCCAAAATGTTTTCTCCCATATTTTCAAAAGAGATGGTGTTTTTTCTTTTATATCCCTCTTATTCCTTTCGACTAAATAGCTACCCACACTGGTGGGTCTTGTTTGCCACCTATGGAGAGGTTGCAGTTATAATTAAAGACCAATGTTTTGAGGGTTTTTCTCTCTAATCATTTCTCATTATTCTCAACGCTAGTGAGGGTAATACTTTCTCTAAATTCTACCTTTCTCATCCTAACTAAATTATTTCAAGCTATAAAAATACATCCAGTATTAATTACCTTTCCTAAATCCACTAGTTCAAGCTATAAGAATACATTTATTAGCTATTCTGACTCAATTAGTTCAAGCTATA
Source organism: Timema bartmani (assembly GCA_902151455.1). NCBI lineage: Eukaryota > Metazoa > Arthropoda > Insecta > Phasmatodea > Timematidae > Timema > Timema bartmani. The sequence continues at coordinate 66,229 of CABFWB010003152.1, read as the reverse complement.
ACAATACATATTATTAGCTTTTCTGACTCAATTAGTTCAAGCTATAAGAATACATATTGTTAGCTTTTCTGACTCAATTAGTTCAAGCTATAAGAATATATATTGTTAGCTTTTCTGACTCAATTAGTTCAAGCTATAACAATACATATTATTAGCTTTTCTGACTCAATTAATTCAAGCTATAACAATACATATTATTAGCTTTTCTGACTCAATTAGAGCAAGTTATAAGAATACATATTTTATTATTAAGTATCACGTCTTACTACTCGTCCGGGCTATGCGCCTAAGTACTAATTACGCTAATCACCTAGAAATTGGGAAGGTTGAATTTAGAGGAAGGTAACCCGCATTTACGTGGAGGGAGAGTAGAAAACCTTTTAGGTAAAGCCACTCCAGTTCACCCAACCGAGATTCAAACCTTGATCTCCCCATCCTCGACAATCTAGCTTAACATGAAACTAGCCCGTTAGCTAACTACGCCACCGAGGTGGATAAGAATACATATTAATTACCTTAATATGGCAGGTATGCGTAATATAACTATAATCTAGAGAAAATTAACCCAAATTAACAAAATAATAATCATGAGATAATTGTTGGGTTGTTCGAACTAAACCACACTAAAATAAGTAACAACAGGATCATTTAAAGGGGAAGAATAGGAAGCTAATTAATAAAAATGCAGCTATATTCGCCTGTAGAACGTATAGAGAATTTGTAAGGAACATTAATTGTACCCTCTTGAGCAGGTGTGTTAAATTCATTTGTTCATAAGGGTCACATTTAAAGTGTAAAATATTATGGGGGATGAATTAAAAAAAAGATTAGTACTGTTATCATCTTAAGTAAAAAATTCAATTTGAAAACTAAGTTTTGTCACAAATAGAAAAATAAGTTTATTTAAAATGTTAAGACCTATCCTCTTATTTTCCGCCTAAAGTATGAAACCTTTTATTTGTAACAATGGCGTGAGTGTTGAAAATTGTTTTGATCTTAATGATAATAAAAACGTGTTCGTAAGCATTGATATATTGGGCGTTGATTTATTTTAATAAGAAAAAACAACTGCTCACACGCGCACACACACACACACCAAGATGCTGACAAACATTGTAAGTATTTGTCCCTAATAAGCATTTTTTAGAAACGATCTCTGGATTAAAAAGAGAAAAGTTGTACATTAACTTCCCTTGCTAGATTTTGCCAAATGATTTCCAGTTTATAAATGTCATAATACCTAATTGTGTACATCTATAACCATGGACATGCCTGATTTTCTAACTTGGGTGAGGGGAGAAGGATAACGATTGTGACACACACGCTAATTAAACGCTTTCACACTTATTTAACATAAATGAAGTCTAGTCCAATACTATCGATTAAATACTTAACATTATATTCAAAATTCTGGTTCCAGTTGGACATTGATATAAATTCAAGGTCTAACATGTTTCTTATTAATTTGCACAGTATCTAAAAAAAAGTAGACACAGGCCTACTTACAAGAGTGTTATTAATAATGTATCAAATATATAATTGGTACATAATTTCAGTGAACATTAACTTACCGAACAACTTCATTCTTCTTTTATTAACTAAACATGTAACTTGTTAAAATTATAATATATATTCTGATCATGTCCAAAATATATTTATGTATGAAACAAAGCCACGTGATTTAGTCGTATTTGAGACATATGTCTTTTAAAATAGTTTTTAAAATAGCATAGATAACTAAGTCTTATTTGAGACATCTGGCTTTTAAAATGGTTTTTAAAATGCAATGAATAATGAAAAGAAATTCTCACTTTGCAGGATAACGTTGCGCTTGCATCGCTAATGAATACATAAATGGTTCAAGGTCAATATGCTTAATAAGGTCATTCAATGCAAGTGCGAAATAACTGCAGTCTTACAAATGAGTAAAATATTTAAATAAATCAGTCAACTAAGTTGAAGGGGATTTTTCCTTGATGCACAAATACTTAACCGGATGTTATAGGTATGTTTGATTCTGTTCCGCAAAGTTCAATTGAAGCTCCCAATTTAAATAAAATATTCATAGCCTTTGATGACAAAACTATAAAAATTATCCCACCCATTATCAATGGACCCCCTCCCTCCAACACACTCGCCCCCCCCCTCCCCCCCAAATGCCACCTCTCTCTTTCTATCACGAGATAGCTCGAGAGAGGCTAAATCTGTCCGGGTTTTAAAATATTTTTTTCCAGGTCAGTGTGACAACTCGCGGCCCACCAGGGATACCAAGCTACGCGGACATTAATTACCTACTCGCCGGATCCCGACCCTTGCCGGATGCTGTGGGGACTTCATAAGCAACGGACCTGTCACCGCGTCGATATGCGACACACCTGGACCTTCAACGACAGTAGGACACACCTTCCATATGGCACAGAAAGTTCGATTAGAAGAGAATGGTTCATTAGCTACTCTTTTGAGATGCCATTCCCCGGAGGGGATTATCCTTTTCTTTTATTTACATATGCATGTATATCTTATATAGAGTGCCAACTCGACCATAATTTGGTGCTCGGACAAACTTTCATTTTAGAGTTCTTTTTATTTTACATAATGTTGTTCCAAACATTTTTATGACCTAGAAAGGAAATCATTACCACTCATTCGTTTATTCATGTCCATTGTTTTGGTTGATTATTGCTAATAGAGATTTTATGCAAGTTACACACTATTATTATTTATACTCAGCTGTAGGCCTGTTGAAAATTAACAAAATGATGGTATTCGAATTTCTGTAAATATTCAAGGAGATAAACATTTTTTTAATGTAGGTCCTTAACCTATCAAATGTTTTTAACATAAATTTAGTTTCTAGTAATTATTTTAAAAAAGGTCATCAAGTTTTTTCTGGATACAAGCATCGAGATTTTGATTAATAATTTAATTACAGTAAATAAAACTGAAAACTTCACGAAACACCCAGTTTTATCTTAACTTAAGCTTAGATGGAAGGAAATGCCATTCTAGGTCCATATTTTTTATAGTTTTTAAAGCAAATAACTTTTTGTACAAAATAAATATAACGATTATTGCTTCAGTAGAATAGTTTAGTTTAAATTTCTACGTATAAGAGCCTAAACAATTCTTGAATTTTGTCATCGGCATAGTGATATTGAAAAATGGCATTTTATTCTTCAGTATAAAGTACCTGTTGTAATTCCACTATGTTCATAGCAAAGTTTCAGGACTTTTATTAAGATTAATATACGTATAAAATTAAATTAAGTACGTCTAATGAAGAAATATTTTATTTATTTAAGCCAAACCAAGGTTTTAGCAATAAAAATTGAGAAATGATCTTGTTTCGTATTACCTTCCATCCCACCAAAACGCATCAGTACAAGGATTTCTAAGTTCGGTGTCAGAAGCTGGGATGCAAGACTGTATACGACATAATAGACCTAGAAATGACACAATGTATACTGAACTTTAAATTTAATTAGCTCACTATCAAAAGTGTTTGAAAAATTTAGGCATTTTTTTTATAAATAAATACGTAAATTTTGTTGTTTTTTAAGACATTATCGGTGGCATGGTGGGGTGCCTCTTAAAGTCCAGTGCCCTGGGTGGTCACCCGCACCTTTAGGTGAGCCTGATTATATATTTAAGATATATAATAAGATACATACATAATAAATATATATATATAAGAAAAGGATAATTACATACTGACATACATGATCATAAATCACAAATTTTTTAGCTCCAAGGAACATGAAATATTCAAATTCATCATAGTATTGAGTTAAACAAATTGTTCACAATACATGATCATAAATCACGAATTTTTTAGCTCCAAGGAACATGAAATATTCAAATTCATCATAGTATTGAGGTAAACAAATTGTTCACAATTACAATACTTTATCTATATGACATTGTAAAAAGTAAAGTCTGTCACGAAAAAAACTACCCTAAACAACGATCGTTTAATATGAGTTAACAGGAGTAACCTCCCCCAAATACAAAAATATTTACTTAAAGTACCTACAGCCGGTATCAAATTATGATCTCCTGGGATTTGTACTCAATCCCCTCTCTAACGACTCACCCAAGAGGACGGGTTATCATCCCCAACTAACCACGCGACCAGGTCTACCACCACCTTCCCAGGAGTGGTTGGCCAACACCGGCATCGAATCAACAACCCCACTCGAGAAGATACATGGTCTTGTTACACCTTGGTCGTAATTGACGTGGTCTTCAGACTTCCCACCCCCATACTCCCCTCACCATAGGTAAGGGGACACCAACATATCGGAGTCGGTCTGTTTGATACGTTGTATTGAGACACACACCACATGGTATTCCCCATTAGTTCTAATGGATACTGGGGATTTGCAAGCCTCCCTATCAAAACAGATCCCTTTATCCTAATTAATCACCCATATACTCTAGAAATGTATTTGTAATGACATTCATCCGTAGCTCTGTTAGAGTAAATATTTCATGGTTAAGATGGTGTGAAAAGGAACACGAGTTAAAGTCCGTATTTTTACAGATTTTATAATAATAAATAATTTGGCCAATATTATACTATAGTAGATACATTACGTTTAATTTTCTACATATATTAATCTCAACAGTTCTTGAATAGTTATCATAGGCATCCTGGTATTGTACTTTATTTAAAAGGTTTATGTTCCTTGTTCAAATGCCATTATGTTCAACACAGAATTTCAACAAGAGTTCAGGGTATTATGTGTAGAAAATTAAACTAAATAAAGGCCTATATACTAAAACAATATTTATTTACTTTGACCAAAAAGGTAGTCTAGTTTTTTGTATAAAAACATATTTAAAATAGGAATATCATGATATTCAATTATATTTGTCCCACTGTATATATATATAATAATTTCCCTTTTCTCGTATATTTGTTACTGTAAAAGTCCGAGGACTGGTAAATCTTAGAATGTATCAGAAAGTCCTAACATTTATAATATCATTTGGTAAAAGTCCTAAATATCTTAGAAAATGTTTACATTTTGAGTTTTAACCATTTCTAGATTCAGGTGGGAGAGAGGATCCCCAGTTCTAGCTCTGACCAGCACTGAAAAGTAAACCAATAAGCTATCTTAACCCAACCTAACTTGACCTAACCAAACCTAATCTAACCCTTAGGTCAGGTTTGACAAGGCTTGGTTAGGTTAGGTTAGGTTAGGATATCTTATTGGTTTACTTATGAGTGCTTGTCAAAGCTATAACTGGGGATCCTCTCTCCCATCTTACTCTAGAATTGGTTAAAACTCAAAATGTAAACATTTTCTAAGATATCTCGGACTTTTACAAAGTGATATTGTAAATGGTAAATTCTAAGATTTACCGGCCTTCGGACTTTTTTAGTAACATATTTATATATATATATATATCAATCTCATGTATGTATATTCTTTAAATTGAAAAATGACACCTGGTAAGGAGAATTGAATCCGGGATCTTTTGCTTATTTACTAAGGTCCATCCCCGTGTCTAAGTGATAGAGTAGGGTGTTTCTAGCACATTTTTATTTATTGGGTATATTTACCGTGGACTTACTGAATCGACTCTTTAAGTACTCTACATCAGGCATAGTTAATCTACGATAGGAGAGGTGGTGACAACTAGCGGAAGGTTATTTATCAAACATTGACTGGAAGTGACTGATGTCAACCTATTCAGTAAAAATTTATTTGCTTAGTAATACTATAATATCAATAAAACGTGTTAACAAACAATTCTAATAATAACTTTCGGCCAATATTTGCAATAAAGAACCTACTGCCAACTGTCATCAACACTACTAGATTTTAACCTAGCTTTGAAATATATACAACACACTTCCCAGGGCCGTTTGTTGATAAATTTGAAAAGATAAATTTTTTGCATATTCCAAGAATTGATTAATTTTTTGCATGTTCCAAGAATTGAACTCGGGATTATTAACGAAGAACACAGACACGTTATAGAATGAGTAAAGCTATCAACAAAATGTAGCATTTGGTAATGATATTTTATTTAACTTTGTAAATCTATTCTGATATATTAATTTACATAAAACTATATCCATTGTTCTGTTAATAAATATAACATTGCTAGGTGATCAGTAATTTAAATGTAAAAAAGTTAAAATTTATTTTAGCTAACTTCCAACCATACTACCCACCTCAGTGGCGTAGTTAGCAAACGCTCTAGTTTTATGTTGAGCTAGACTGTCGAGGACAGGGAGATCGATTGAGGTTCGAATCTCACTGGGTGAACTAGAGGGTTTTTTCTAAATGGCTTTCCACTCTCGCTACACGCAAATGCGGGCTCACCTCCATTCTATTCTACCTTCCCTATTCCTAACCCACAAGCGTAATTAGTACTTAAGCGTACAAACCGAACGGGTAGTAAAACGTGGTACTAAATTAAATTCAACCATACCAATGGTCACGTGGCCAAAGACGTCTTTTTTTTCTGGTTTGTCGATGACGTAAAGGTCAGAGTTTGAATATCGGCTGGGTATGAAAATATATAAAATATAGGTACACTTCCTCTGAATTCTGCTTCTCTCCCTACCCCGTTAGTGCAAATATTCAATAAGCCAGAGCGGTTATCAATTAATTGGAGAACAGTATTAATTTAAAGGTGAATTAGAAAAATTTTAGATTGTATTTTTTTGCAATTTTATTTAAAATGGTTATTTGGGGAATGTTTCATATGGTAACAGTTTATACCCTTTTCTTTTTTTGAAGAAAAATGTATTTAAGGATAGTTTACTTTTATCGGATTTCTTAACATTTTTAGGGGTAGATTACTGTTAATAGATTTTGGAAAAATTTTAAGGATAGTTTACTCTTAACAGATTTTGAAAATTTTTAAGGATAGTTTACTTTTAACATATTTTTGAAAATTTTTAAGGATAGATTTATTTTAAAAGATTTTTGAAAATTTTTAAGGATAGATTTATGTTAACAGATTTTTGAAATTTTTTAAGGATAGTTCACTGTCAACAAATTTTTGAAAATTTTCCTTAAGACTATATTAACTTACTATTATGAGAACGTATATATAATTGTGTCATACCTTTATTAATATTAATATTATTATTAAACCAGCAGACATAATAGACATAATTAAAATAATGTTTGGAGATAAACTAGCTCAGTAATTAGAAATAATAGTATTTGTATGCATTCTTAGGTCCTAGTGTCAGTGATATCTTACCAGAGAAAAAAGGTCAAGGAGTGAGAATTTTAAAAAATACATTATAATTTTTCTGGGAGGAAAGTGGTAGCCCACAATAGGGTGAAAATTATATGCGATGTATCCATTGGGAGTCGAGTGATTGCCTTTAGGATCAAGGTACCGTAACTATCCGTGTGGCCAAACTTGCTTACATGTACTAGATTATATTATCAACTTTGGGTTTTCATCAAACCATAGATAATTGTCAAACGGGAGATAGTTTGATGTATTAAATACCCACGCAATTATATTTGTTAGCTATGAATAAAGCCGCATTTAAATATCATACTATTTAAATAGTAGAAAAGACACCTGGACACGGGAATCAAGCCCAGGACCTTTGGCTTTAGCGTACTAAACCAGAGGTACAGGGCTTGATTCCCGTGTACAGGTGTCATTTTTCAATATAAAGAATAGGAAGCTATTTTGTAAATGTCTTTGTTCATATTACTATCGATTACGATAAAACTAAATATGTATCCGTCAGCATAATTCGAGGATGAACCCATTTAAAAAGTTCAGCCATCCGGGCTTGAGCTAGAGAGAGCTTCCAAATCAGAACGTGGCAGAATGAACAATCGACCAGCTTGGTCATTAGTTAAAGCCAGGTAATTACACAAACAAAATGTATCTACGTATTAATCATCCAATGGAAATGTAATCGGGACTAGGTACAGTGATTATTGATGTCAGAACTACATAGATATAGACTGTCGGTGGTCTAATGGCTAGGTGTATAGCTAGAACCGAAGTTCATGGGGTTATATTTATCTCAAATACATATATGCATTTTTGTGAAATAATGCCAATATCCATGACTCAATCAAAGATTTAGAGGTATCTGGTTTGATTACCGGAGAGGATGAAGTAAAGGTCTACTATTTGTATTCAGGTTCGTTCTGTTAATACAATGTTAAGCATAACCTATCTACGGTATGAGCAGTGGTATGTGACAGCCAACGGAAAATTATTTATTGAAATCATTGGCTGAAAGTGACTGATGTCAACCTATTCGGAAATAATTATCGATAATGTATTACTAAGAAAATAATGACTATTTCCGAATGGATTTACATCAGTCACATTCAGACAATGTTTTCAATGAAGAATCTTCTGCTAGCTGCCACTTATAACCTCTCCAACCGTAGATATGGCATACCTACCTAGATGCCAGGGTGGAATATTATGGCTAGAGGGGGGCGGGGGGAAGGAGGAACGTTACAATACACTCACTATCCAAGACAACAACTTGAGGCCACAACTTTGTTATATAAGGCATATTATCATACATTATTGACATATGGCCATAAAACCTGGACATGGGCGAAGAGAATGTTAATTAGATTGCAGTCAGCAGAGATTAGATTCCTGAGAGGCATTGAGAATGTAACAAGAAGAGAAAGGATAAGGAATGAAATAATTAGGGATGGTTTAAAAGTTATGTCACTACAAGATACACTGGAGAGAAAAATGTTGCTGTGGTTTGGTCATGTGTTGAGAATAGAGGAGGACAGAGTGCCTAAGAAAGCCTTACGGATCAAAGAGAAGGGTAGAAGACCTATTGGAAGACCACGGACAAGATGGATGAACCAGGTGCAGAAGGACATGGAGGCTAAAGGATCGGACTGGAGACGCTTGGCTGAGGGAGAAGTTTGGAGAGATCGACAGAAGTGGAAGAGGATGTGTCAGATGACTCGCAGAGGTGGAAACATCCAATAATGACGATGATTATGATGATGATGATGATGAACAAATTAAATATCTAAAACCCCATAAGGACCCTGAAAATACCTATTTTAAATTAATTTAAATATGACAGAGACCTCTTTTATCAATAATATAAAGACCATTAGAAAGCTATCATGATTGCCTAACAGATGGCAGCACTAACCAAATTTGAGTTATAATTTGACTCTCCCCCTTTATCCACTGTACTTTTCTTGGATAATACTCGGTGTAATTTATTTTGTAAAGTTAATTTATGTCATGTTATGATACAGTTTGTAAGGTGAATGTTAAACAAATAGAATAATAAATAGTACCTAGTGAAGTTATTAAAAGCAATGTTACAGAAGATTTTAAAAGATAGCCTTAGTAGCTCTGTCAATAGTAGAACTCACACCTTCCATGTTTAAATGTTAAAAACTGGGAAGGGAATTTGAAATATCCCGTTGGATTTCAAGTTTTAATACTTCAAATAATTTTTTCTTGGACTTAAAGTTGATATTCTTCTTGGTGAGCTAATTAGACAGAAATCAAATTCACATTATATTCAATAGTACATTACATTCATAGAGAAGAGTCACTATTCGTGTTGTTTAGAACGTATGTCTCACATTATATGTCAAAATTCAAAAATATACTTAAGAGGCACTGGATCTATTGCTTATAATTTTAAATTCAAATTTATTGAGATGATATATTAAGAAAATCCTTCTTTAGCGACCACCATCTTGAAACGGATAACTCAATCGCGAAACATAGAAATACATCGTTCAACCTAGGTTAAAATAATGTCCATAAAATTTTGTTTAAATTGGTTCACGTATTAACAGCAATCGCGTAACAAATAAACAGTCGAAATGCTCAAACGGTCAAGCTAAATTAGGACCTCGATCCACTCGGTCAATGATTATATTCTTGTGTCACTGTGTAAGGTATTATGGACTTAAACCTTTTTTGTGGGGGCGTGGTCATGTATACATTATGCTTTACGAGGTTTATTTTACCACGCTTAAGATATTCAGAGTTCACTAGAAGTGAAGTAATAAGTGAGCTCCCAGTCTGTAGAGATAAGAGCTTGAAAAACTAATTGTTAATTAATCTAAATGTTTTTATATTCTGATAAAAGACGCGTTTTATCAATTTTTTTTAGTTGAGCGATTTGCTGCCATTAATTGCAGACTCATAAGGTAAACTTCTTTTAAGTTTATGATATCAAGCTGAAGTTAAATCAAATACAAATTTTATATTCTACACTTTTAGAAAATATGAATTTTTATGGGTGTTTCAAAATAAATGTGAGAAGTTGAGACTAATTTCTTGAAGCACATCGGTAGAAATGCACTGAGTTATATTTGAGCCCACCCAACTACGTTGTAGAGTAGTGTTATTAGTGTGTGCAACTAGCTAGTAAGGTGAACCAGTAAACAAATTGAATATATCTTCAACACAATCTGGAGCCGAACCAGGTTATCTTAGACGTGTGTATAATCACTATAAGGTCTAATTACTAAGCTAATGGAACTACCTTAATAACAATGGTTTAGTCTGATTTGCCAATAAAGAGGTGATAAGCGTTATGAATCCCGACTGGGTGGACTGAAAGTAATTTTATACCTACAAGGTTTACAAATTTCTATCCACGAAAATGCAGGTATATTTCATCTCAATTCTAACCTGTTCACGTAATTATACGAGTAACTTGAGGGGTAGTACAACGTTGATAAGCAACAGTGAAAATATATAATATTTTCTCTACTGACCATGTGGTAGTTCATCAAGTTTGCCCCACCCCCACCCCCACAAACCCCCATCTAATGCAAGTCCTTATTTAGAAGATCCAAGTTATCAATTCCGTCTACCTAAGAAAAATGTCACTGTAAAATGGGCAGTATCGGCCAAGAACTGGATCGAGCAAACAGAAACACGTGCTTCTATCCGGCAAACTACTGTACAATAATGCTTCTTAAACATTGCTAAATCCAAAAGGGTGTGCGTCATCAGATGAGCTTTATTTTACCGACAAATTTAATTAAATAAAATTGTACATGTTTTCCGATTCCATAAAATTTAAATGTTCAAAAATAAGTGATCAATAAACTACCGTAAAATGATTTATATATATATATATATATAAACAAGTATACAATGTTATTTGCTTAGTAAAAATCTCATTGGATATCCATTTTGAACAAAATCTTTAGAAAAACTGTATAAAAATAATCCGATTGAAAAAATAAGTCATCAGTAAGCTATAGTTAAATATAATCCCCCCAACCCCTAAAATGTACACAGTGTTATTCATCATGTATAACATTCTAGATATCCATTGTAAGACCCAAATTTCTTAGTTTGGCAGCACGAAAGTCAAGATCCATAAAAAAAATCTATGATGTCAATATTTCTCTTTATAAGAAAGTAGCAAGAACATTTAAAACTCATTTTTTAAAATGACAAAACACATCAGTGCAATATCACACCGTTTATAGAGTGATATTAAAATCAAGCATCCTAGCTTTTGATATTAAAAATATTACCAAGATTAAATATTTAACAATGAATTGCAGTTCTCATTATTTTATTTTAAATCCAACTGCTTTGTTTGGTTTTTTAACTATTTTATTTTTAAGTAACACTCTTCCAAACACTTATATATAATTATTTATTATTTATTTAAAAATCTTGAATGTGGCTTGTTGGCTCTAGCTGACACTTAAGACATTGAAAGTAACCAACTTATTTTTTTACTTGCATCCTTGTTCCTTAAGAGTGTTTTATGAAACATGACGAGGAACGTTGTTTCATCCATATACGGCTCAATGTACAGCACATATCAACTTTCATAAAAAGGAAATTTTAAAAATACAAATAGATATTTTCCCGGTAAAAACTAATAACACTCTACTATATTATTAGTGTTATTTTATAGGTAGCCTATTGATAATAGCTATCAAAAGTTATGGATGCATAAAACACAATCTAACGTGTGAATACGTAAAATTAGATCCTGTACTTCTTCTAGTTGTCAGATAAGGGCCTTCCTATTAAATTGGAATGTATGAGACGAATTTTATAACTGTCCTACAACTTTGCTCGGTCATTAGCGTTTACGTATACTGATCTATACAAATACCGAGTAAAAAATTGTATAATTGGTAAAATTGGGACCTCCCACTGTTCAGCCTGGTGACTGAGTGCTGGGTCTACTATAGAAAAAAAGCTAGTTTGTACGTCAATGATTGATATAATAAATTGGTTCAGAGAAAATACCTTAAATACCCTTATTTAAAAAAATAGTATTATTGAGATTCCTATGAAAGTGAGTCTTTTACGTATGATAATATCTTTAATAATAGTTTAAAGTTCAATCTTTTAATGAATTAATCCAAGTTGTGTAAGGATGAGGAAAGAAGGTTTTTTAGCATCGCGTCTTATTACACTTTCGGATTATACGCTTATGTACTAATTACGCTAATGGTTTTAAGGATTAGGGAGGTTTTATTAATAGGAAGTGTACCTGCATTTTCGTGGAGGGAAAGTGGGAAACCATTTTGTAAAAATGCAGTTCACCCGACCGAGATTCCAGCCTCGATCTCTCCATCATCGGCAGTCTAGTATACAGCGAGAGTAGCGCGTTAGACCACGCTGCCACTAAAGCAGGTAAGTAGTTTGAAGGAAGGTTTATCATATTGACATGGAGATAGTATGATAAAATACCATATATATAAAAATAACCTAATGGATTCGACCAGGATTGATCATCTCATTAACGGCGACACAGTTCAATATTAATCCTCATGTTGATTAGAAGGGAACGCATGTTAATGTCAGTATTCTTACAGTTTTCATATCAAAACATTTTGTTAGATGAATGCGAATAAAGTTTATTTTAATAGGTACGTCAAGTTTAATTTTATACAGATAGTAATATCAAAAGTTATTGAATATCATCGTAATCATAATGCCATTTGAACCGGATTTATTATCATCCTTTAAAGAGTTTTTGTCCAAATGCCACTGTAGTCATCATAAATTCTGTTCACCGTAGGAATTGTTTTCTGAAAGGCCTTTTTCCCTACCAGAAAGCTATTATATAGTAGGATATTGGTAGGAAAAAAGACCTTTCAGAGAGTAATTCCTACCGTGAATGGAGTATACAATTCAAGACTGCTCATATTACTGTGTGAAGGAAATTAAACTACTTATCCTGAAAGGTAGAAGTTTTACTTTTATGGACTACACTATGTCACGATCTTATAGGTTGTCCCATGGTGGAGACATGCAAAATAAGCTCTATACCTTTTAGGATAAATGAAGGGTATCTATTAAAATAAAATTTTCTTTATTTTGCCATAGAGAATGCAAAAATACTGACCTTAACTCTTGTTCCCTCCCGACCCATACCTTATACCACTCTGGAAACAATTTTGGATGAATGATTATTATTGATTTATTTTTTAATTACAAGCTTAAATGACTGAGAAAGTCTGAGTATACTAGCACATTTTGAACAATGATACCTAAAAACTGGAATCAAATCTGGGACCCTTGGCTTAGCGCATCAATGTTCTACCAACGAGCTATCCCATGGACAAGGTCACTCTTCACTCAGAGCCAGTTCTGTCCAAAGCACTACCAAGTCTAAGGAATATACAACAGGAATATGAAGAAAGAAAAGAAAAATATTATAATGCAGTAAACTATATTAATATAAGGTTTAGAAATTAATTCGAAGATGTTCATAGTTAAACTAGATGTAAAAGTATATAACCTACACATGTTGATAAATTAATGTAAATTGCAATAAATTGCGTAGTAGATAGCTAGTATTAGTTAGAAAGGATCAATAACACCAGTAGTATAAATCAATGTATGAAACTAGCCTATGTATATTATAAGCTATTATAAGCAATATAAATAGGAAATCACAAATAATAAGCAGAATACTAAGCAAACATAGAATAAAAAACAGTACAATAAGATGAATCAAAGTTACAGTACATAAAAGTAAAAATATCCATACATAATTAATAATCCTTTCCATCTTGTTAGCTTAGATGGTCATGTACAGTACATTAAGTTGTACAAGCGTTCGCTTACTTCCAAGTCTGCTTATGTTTCAATCGAGTGTCAGTGTGAATAAGCACAGAAGGAGGAAAGTTGGAAGAATGTTAAGGGGCGTAGACCGGTAAAAGCAGTGTTATATCTCAAGTGATAATATAAAACTTACACCGCAAGCACTATGTGCCACTAAGTATTCTTACAGCATTTTTTTTTCAAGCATTCCCAAAGATATATGGGCATCCTTTTCCAATGAATGCAATGTACAACGTACTTTACATGATAGCAATATTGTCAGTGGGTCAACTCAATGTGAATAGATATATAAAAAAGGATTCTGTCAGTGAACGTGGATTTAATTTTGCAGGCCTGTGTTTTATTCATAATCTTATATAATTATATACTAGTGTGAAGCTTGGCTTTGCTTGGAAGAGTATTTTAGGGTAAAAAATAGGGAAAAAATTAAAAAGGGTAAAAGAATAACTAATCAAATGTTTTTTTCCAAAAAGGTAAGTAAAAAGAGTAAACTTGTGGAAAGAGTTAAAGGGTAAAAAGGTCAATAAAAGAAAAAAGGGTAAAAAGTAAATATATTCAGTTTTTTTTACCAATTTTAAATTATCCCTTTTACCACGTTTAAACTTTTTGTCCTATTTACCCTTTTTATCTTTTTAACCCTTTTTACCCTTTGGACACGTTTTGCCTTTCTTGAAGATTTTACCTCTTTCACCACGTTGACACTTTTATTAATATTTTCACCATTACTTTTTTCTTTTTGCAATTTTTTCCCTTTTTAGCCTTTTTGCCCTTTTCACCCTCTAATTCATGTGGAAAATTTTACCCTTTTTTAATAATTAGATTTACTTTTTAGCCATAATACACAATTCGCACTTTTATAGATTTTTACATGAAGTAAAACAATCAAAAAAGGTAAAAATTAGTTTAATTAAATTTTTAAAAAAAGGGTCAGAAATAAATCAAAACAGGATTAAAAATAATCAAAAGGGCAGTAGACTAAAGATAAGGGTAAAAAAATATTAAAAAGGACAAAAAATAAATATAATAAAAATTAATAATTCTTGGCACCATGTCTTACTACCCGTTCGGATTATACGCCTATGTACCAATTACGCTAATGGGTTGGAAAGGAAGACTTAATAGAGAGCAATTGAACCTGCATTTGTGTGGAGGGAGAGTGGAAAACCATTTATGAAAAACCACCCCCACTTCACTCGAGCGAGATTCAAACCTTAATCTCCCCGTCCTCGGCAGTCTTATCTCAACACGAAACTCGCGCGTTAGCTAACTATGCCACCGAGGCAGATAAATAATAAAAATTAAATGGTTATATATTTTAAAAAGGGGTGAACACCATAGAAAAAGTAGTATACTATAGTATCAATTTCAAGCTCTTCCATTTCCGAGGTCAAATTTTGAAATTCAATATGCTCAGACGTCAGTCATTCAGCTCTCCAGGAATGTCTATTGACTTACATATTAAACTTTTATTTTATATCACACCAAGAAGTGTTTTTATATTAGTTTTAGGAATATTTAAAAAACCCACCTTTCACATTTACTGCGTCTTCATTCTGAAATTTTAAGGATCAAACCTTTATGGTTGTTTGTGTTGATTCTTATATCCACCATAGAAATCTCAATTTTCTAGCATACTGAAAAGTACTTTATTATTTTAGTTTTGTAAATTTTGAAAGCCTCCATTTCACCAGACCCCTTTCTAAAAAGTAAATATTTTAAATTTATTTTGTTTTTGGAGTAATCCTTCTATATTCCTGGATAAATTTAGATTTTTTTTTTCCTCCACTAAAAGATTTTTTAACTACCCCTTCTTCACCCTCATCACAATTTTTTCCAGTTAAAATCTTAAGTCATTTATGCTTGTTTGGAGTGTTCTTTATAACTTCTTGCTGATTTTAATTTTGATACCACACGAAAATGTTGTTGTTTTTATTAATTTTTAAAAGTGTAACCCCTCTCCACTTTCAATTTAAACAGCTCCTAGTGAGAAATTTCAAATTTTGAGACAAATTATTTCATATAGAATAGTCCTACCTTCCTCCCAAATTTCTACCACACATAAAAGTGATTTTTTTTCTGTTGAGGCCCCCTTTCCTGTTTCCCAAAGTCCCAATTAAAAATTGAATACTTTCAGCTCTTAATATTTATTTGGAGCTGTCTTTTAATCTGCCTGCCAAATTTCAATTTTCTTCCACATTGGAAAATAGTTATTTGCAACTAGTTTTTGACATTTTGAAACCTCCAACCACTTTTCTCCGTTACACTTTCAGAAATCTCAAATTGCAGAAATTATTGGGTCATCTCTAGTTATCTCTCTACCTGTCTGACAAATTTTAATTTTCTGCCTCATTTATAAAGTTTTTTCAAATTATAAGCCACCCATTTCCTGGAGCTCCACTTTGAATTTTTCCAAATTTTGATGTTTCTCGATATATATTGCAAACGCGCTATTTACCTGCCAATCAAAATTTCAAGTTTCCAGGCTCAGGGATTGAGTAAATATGGTGATGAATAAGTCAGTGAGTCTAATATATTTCTTCCCCTCCCCACCCTCTTAGGGGATGATATTTGAAAAAAAACTAAAAAATATTGAAACCAATTTTAGAATAGAACCTTCATTTTGAATTTAAAGTTTGTGTCCACTGGTTCAAAATATATACATCATTGAATTCCGAAAAGGTTCAACCAATTTTTTATATCTTAAAGGTTAAATTTCGCAAAACCACGTCTTATCTCTTGTCTAAGTCAAAAAAAAACCTTCACGCCCAATTTTAAGTTTAGTTCTTTCTCGCATGCAAATGTGAGTACACTCCCTCTAACTGGCCTCGTCATCTCTAATACTCACTAAGTAATTATTTAATTAAAACGTAATAGCTAAAAAGAAGTTATTCCCACCTTAAGCAGCACTTAACAAAAATTAACATAGTTTTCTCTCCGACCAACTACCAACACTCTCAACGAAACAATCAAGATTCATACAAACAATATACAATGGTCTTATTGTCTCAGGAAAAATAAAAATGCTTGCATTCATTTAACCCAACACAAACTTGTTTTAAAAAACCTATTGGCGATACATCATAACATATGTAAGTGTTGGGTTGCACATATGAGAAATTATAGCACGGGGAAAAACAAAAGCCATCTCGTTTATCTGAGATAAATTGCAAGAAAACAGTGTTTAATCCCGGGTTTCATCACAGAGTAATCGTGTGATGTCAGTACATGTTACGCTATCATAATACTGTTGCTTTGTGCGTTACGCGCAATCGAGACAGGAACTTCACATGTGGCGTGAATTTATCTCAGTTTCCCATGCTTATGAAAAAGATGAAGTAATAACGAGTTCTTACTTGTAAGTCACACATATATTTCTTAGCAAGCACATATTTTTCATTTTCTAGCTTCTTTCCTTATTTCATATCGTAAAGAAGGAGGTCACAATATTTCAAAATAAAACATATATCAAATCTACGGTAAGAGGGTAGGAGACAGCCAGTTAAAGCAATCAGTTCTACTTTCATATATATATATATTTGACAAACCATGTATTAACTAGCTGTCAATTTTGGCAGTCAAAATATTCACAGCAAACATTTTGTTATTATTTAATCTAAACAAGTTTTAAAATTACACCTGGACATGGGAATCGAATCCAGGGCTTTTGGCTTAGCGCACCAATGCTCTACCTATGTTCCGGCACTTTGAAACTTGCGTATTTATATTCATTTAATTTGTTTTTAATCGTGTTTTTTCTTTTAACCGTTTCTACATCTTCTGCTAGATGTAAGTTATCACCCGTTCCAAGGGAAATAATGAATTTATAAAGAACGCTTATGTTTTAACGTAACATGTATGTTTGTTAAAAAATATATATTTGTCTTTATTATAATAACTTTATGTGACTTTTTTTTTGTGCATCGTGCCGTACTAACCACTTAGGATTACCGTATGCTTACACTGATGGGATAGAGATGAGGAGGGTTGAATCTAGAGGAATTGTATTTGCATTTACGGGGATGGGAATCAGGAACCATTTCAAGAGTGACGCCCATGATCAAGCCACACCATATGTGTTTACGAAGAGCGATTACATTTCAACTTTTTTAGTAGACATATTTAATGATGGTGTCAAAATTTATTATTATTATTATTATTATTATCATCATCACCGCGTCTTACTAACCGTTCGGGTTGTACACACTTACGCTAATTGTGTAATGGTAGGGTGATTGTGAGATGAAATGGAGGACCTACAGTTTAACGTGGGATCCGAACCACGGTGGAGACCTGTCATTCCTCACATTCACAAGTTGTGATTAATACACGTCTTGTCGGAGGTGAAGGAAGGGTTCTGCAATCAGATAAATATGTGCTAGAACCGAGGAATGAACCCCGGACCCCCAGCACAGAAGTTCTACACCTTACCCCTAGACCACCAGGTCACCAAAACTAACCTATTACAGCTAGTAAAATTCATCCTCGTTTCAAAATATATGACCGATACCCATTCTCCATCCATCTCTATTATTCCATAGCTCTTCCTCTACTACCCTTGATCGTATTTCATTGTCTATACCTTGTCTCCAACTCATTCTTGATATCCCTGACTTTCTTCATCCCATTCTTAAAACTGTTTTAACTTTCCATTCCTCACTAGTAAATAGTATTATAAATGATTAATAAATGACAATATTTAAAGAATATTTTACACATTTAAAAAATTACCGGAACTTCTATCTTATAATAAAGGCAAATGGGATAAATAAATTTTATTAAACAAGCATAAAATTATGGGACTTAAATGATATTAGATTTACTGCAAATACTCAAACTAAAAGTAGATAATAGTCATAAAAATATACTAGAAGAATTGAGTTTGTTATTGTAAAATAGTTTAAAGGTGATATTAATATAATATACTAAAATGAATAAACCTAATTTAAGAAACCTAATTTAAGAAACCACTTTCTGCAACTTGTCAAAATAAAATAACGCTAATGATTTATTAAAATCTCTATTAAAGTAAAGCATATTAACAAAGTTTTAAACATACATTTTTCTACCGGAATTTTTTGCTGAGTTTCTAATAACGTATATAAATTGGGAGGGTAAATTTTTCAAACTTTAAAGAAATAAGAGAGTGTGTTCATGAGGACTAATGAAGTATTCATAAAAATAAATTATGCTTCACACACACACATACATACAAAAACTAATTTCTAAATGTAACATCCGCTGTATTAGTGCTTTATTTGTGTACTAATTATTCTTATTTGATGAGGGACTGTTCCCAAACAAATTGTAAATATTTACTCCCGTAATTACCGACATTTGTCAAGGCACTTTCTTCCCATCTACATTAAGTACTGAGCCAACTATCAAAGTGGTGTGCGGACATGTTTTCCTATTTGTACCAACTTTCACCTACGAATTCTTGGCTCTTTTTTTTTTATCACTTAGCGACACTCTTCAACAACTTCCTTTACAGGCTCCCCTCGACAAGTGTTGTTAAAGAAAAATACAATTTCTCTCGAAATTGCATGACGGTGATATATATGTAAAAGAAAGTACGAGCCCTTTTTTATTTATAAAAACTTGACTGCATACATCGGCGGGGAATACCAACTAAACGTCAATATCCTATAGTTTGGTTCGCTGGTGATTGTATAGGAGGTCAGGGTTGAAATCATAGCTGAGTGTATTGACTGTGGTTTTTTTATTAATGCTTTTTCACTATCTCTCCTCTCAAACGTGGGTCCGCTTCTTTTAAATGCATACTTTACCATCTTTACCCTATTCGAGTAATTGATTGTGGATCATCCAGATGAGTGAAGTTATATAATATATATTTTAATTGTAGTATTTTATTAATATCATTGCCTGGACCATATCTGGCAACTTAAAGAGGATAGTGTTATCAAAGATAAAACACAAATAGTAATGAATGTCATTAAAACTACTAAGCAGCACAAAATCTTCACCACACCCTTTTTTTTTTATTAAAGTGAGATAATAAAGAAACCCATTTTATATACTAAATTATTTTAGAGAAACGAGTTTTGAAATTATATTTTCACACTTTAAGCCGCCAAAAGTTTATTTTTAAAGAACCGTTCACTTATTTTATTTTTATTTTGTGTAAGGTCTATAGGTCATGTTTCTAAGTCTGATAAAGTAGATTTTTAATTTAAAAAGAAATATCTAAATTAAATGTATTTAATTTTAAAGGTGTGTTAAAAATACAGTGGTTATTTAAATGTTTCTTATTTCATTATTTACAATTGCATGAATACATATTATTATACAGTTTACGTTAATCGGTGAATATATCTATAATATTGTGAAAGGTTCCCTAAAAACATAAAAGTGTTGTTGAGCTCTCTAAAACAAGGTATTTTTTAAGCTGTATACTTGCAATAAAAAAAATGCTTTGACTGTTTACTACAAAGCCTGGATTTAAATCAGGCAAAAAAATTACTTAGACGTTTCTTCGCCTGGGTACGACGATTTAGTAATAATAAACCTAACAGAATAGGTGTGTATTTAAAAGGAATTTTAGCAAGATAATAGGATTTAGTTAAGAGTGTTTTTATATAGAGCAAGTTTAATATTTGTATTCATTTTTAAAAGTATTCTAATTAAAGTAGGAATTAGCCGTAAAACCTCAAAGCCCTCACCTATCGCATGGATGCTATAGTTTGTTAAGTATTTTGTTTTTTTACCGTCTGTAAAAAATATTAATAAAAATAGCGTATAAATAGAAAGACGCCTTGTTAATATTCGCACATTAAAGTAGAGCAGTGGTATTTCAAACCATAAACCAGCTGCTTGGATGTATCGGTATTTATTTCAATTACATTACTTGGGTGGGGGATGGGGATAAAGTTCCCACCCTCCTCCCATCCTCTCCCTACCCTCTCAGTGACGTAATTTAATTATGCCAAACGACTAACCAGGCTCAAACATTCTAATGACACATCACAAACAATGCACGGCCTAGCTCTAGCATATTAAGAAAAATATAATATTAATTATTCTGTTCTTGTTTATTATACTGGAATATTGCGCCAATCCCGAAACGAGATCCTAATAAGAGGTTCATGTCCCATGAATAATTTAAACAGCGACTTCTTGGTAAAAGGAAATTATAAGTTGAGATAGAAATCTGGATAAAAGCCAGTCCCCTTTATGTTTGATGTTTATATTTAGTTTTAAAATGGTAGCTAATGTTTAATTGACGTTCATTTTAATGCCGTCGGAATTAAGATTCACATAATGTTTTAGGTAAAAGGCAAAGTAAAAAAAATAAAACTAGGTGTTTTAAAAATATATATAATGATACATGAATAAATCTTCAATATACCTTGATATTACTAATTTTAACCACCACGTTTTACTACCTATTCAGTTTATAAGCATGTATGATACTCTGACAGGGATTCTAAGTCAGTCTAACGCGAGAGTGACGCCATAACCCATTCGGCCAATAAAGCGGGTAACTTATTATTAACATTAAGGTCTGTCATATTTAAATATGTAAAGACGGAAGCCCTGACTAACACACTCATCACCGTATCTCACGAACCCCTGGACCTATAATCAGAAAATTTTGCAGGGAGGTCCCTTTCAGTCAGTAGGCATTTGATAAGAAGGGATTTTGCGAAATTAAACCCCTAAAGGGGTGAAAAACGGGGATGAAAAGATAGGCTTTTTCAGAAACCGCTTAAGCTAGAAACATGAAATTTAGCCTGAAGGTTCTTTATCAATATCGAAGAAACAAGTATTCGATAAATATTCGATATTAGCATCCTAAGGGGTAAAAACGGGGGTAAAAACTTTATTTATAAGTATGCATATCTCTGAAACCATTTACGATAGAAACTTGAGACTAGAGGAAAATACTCTTCTTAAAAAATAAAGAAATAGTTGTTCAGCGTGTTTTCGAAAAAATCACCCAAGTGGGTGAACGGGGAAGGGGTAGGTTTTTTTCGAGTTGAGTTATTGAGCTATATCTCTGAAAACACTTAAGCTAGAAATATGAAACTCGGGGAAAATACTCTTCTTAAAAACAAAGAAATGTGCGTTCAACGTTTTTTTGAAAAAATAACCAGACGTGTCAAACGGAGAGGGGGTGCGTTTTTCGAAAAACCACTATATCTTTGAAACCTCTTAATCTAGAAATGTGAAACTCGGGAAACATACTCTTCTTAAAAATAAATAAATAAATAAGTGTTCAACTGTTTTTACAAAAAAAAAAAACCTACCAGAACGAGTAAACGGGGAGGAGTGGGGTTTTAGAGTTGAGTTATATCTCTTTAACCTGAAAAATTAGGAGATGTGAAATTTAGCAAGAATATTCACAACTACTTTCCAATGTGATATAAAACTGATAGCTAAAATGAGGGGGGTATTGGAAAAAAGAGGTTGGGCGTTTTCAACATTTACCAAACTAATACAAACACTTTATAACATTTTACTAGCTATAGTAAAATATTTATTTTTAAATATAGATCGTAGAAATGGAGTTGATTGTCATGCTCTTTGAAGAGTGGTATTGTTTCTTTTTCTTAATATGTACATTATTAATTACATGATGGAATATAATGAGCTCTTTTCCTTGAAGTTTCTTCAATAGTGTTTATTGTTTAGTTTAATATATATAAAGTTTTTATGTTAATTTTTGTGCTGCAATGTAAAATTATTTGTATATTGAATTGCTTTTTGGTTTGTATATCGAAGTTTCGTACTTGGTCACCAATAAAGTTTTGTGGTATGATAAGATTTCGGATTTATATTTAAGGTTATTTAACAGTTTGTTATAATGTTGTATAATGGAGATCGAAAATATCTTGGTAGATGGTATAGAGATGCCTCATCGTGTTGTGCGTATGAACAGTGATGGAGGATGTCTATTTACGCGTTATCATACGCCGTGTTTGACACCGACAGTCTAGACCATGAGCTGCGATACCAGATAGTAGACTATATATATATGAGAATTGAGACAGATTTCGGGTGGTTACCAGGGACAATGAGGGGAACAACTTTGTCAGCAAGGAGACGTACTGTGTTGAAGTGTCGAAGCTTAACACCTCTGGTATCACCTGCAAGCTGGAGGTGGCAGGGCAGTTGTACTCCTGGAGGTTTGAGGAGTACAGTAATGAACAATTATAAGAAAATGCTTCAAAATTAGAAATAAAATTTGTCTTTCTCTCTATCAAAGCTACTTGCAGATTTACACTAATGTGGTAGGGATAAGGAAGACATAATTTAAATGAAAGGTACCCGCATTTGAGTTTAGGAATATTAGAGAACTGTTAAGTAAAAACTCCCTTCGGTAAACTCGACTAGGATTCTTACCCCAGAATCCTCGTCCCTAGCAACACAGTATTTTGCAGGAATGTCACCTAAGACCTTGTTACCACTAATGCTTGTTTTAAATAATTTACTAAGTTTTTATTAATTACCAGATACTATAAGCATATGTTTAAAGTAAAGTATTAGAGTTTTCCGTGATGATGATGATGATGATGATGATGATAATAATGTTGTAAAATCAGATGAGATGTCTCAGCTCCATTATTATCGATTCCAAACAGAAAGTCCATAGTTTCAATCCCAGCCTGGGCTGATGTTTAATAATTAGTTTCCCATCTTATTCCATCTTATTTCTATGAGTGTAATCCTTATTGCTCCTCAACATACACTATTAAATTAATTAGTGCAAGTAGTGGAAAGCTAGTAATGTATGTAGCAATAATAAAAAATTAACTACAAGATAAAATAATCATTTGGAGATTTTTTGAGAAGACTTTTATGAGTAAATTTAACTGTATAAGATTAAAAATGGTTCATGTGATGAATTCACTGAAGTATCACATTCCTACCACCCACCTCAAATTTATAACCTCTTTATTTTAATTAACGCTCCTCTTCCTCTTCAATTAAATGAAAAATTGTATTGCCAATAAATTCAATATTGCTTCAGTAGATAACCCAGTAAAATTCCATGGTTTGAGCCCCCAATCAAGCCATACTGACAAAAGGCTGCCGCACAACGAACCCTACAGCCATTAATCTTAGTTTTCTAGACCAGAGCCGCTACTTATTTATTTAATTAGCCCCAAATTGGTCCTCACAAGGCTTAGTTTGACCCCAGTTCAGACACACTGCTTCACAGAAAAATTCCAGAAAGCACCGGAATCTAACCAAGTACCTCTGGATCTGTAGCCAGAAATAATGACAACTAGATCACAGAGGCGTTTAATTTAATTTATATATGTATACTGACTAGATTTTTTTCATTTGGTACTTTTAGAAGCTATTTGAAATTTGTTTCTAATCGTAACAACTATTGAATATTTGTTATGAGCTTAGTTGAATTTGAAGAGTAGGCCTACTTCTAAATAAAGATTAAATGGGGTGTTAGAATTCCAGTATGAACTGTTCATTAGAAATATTTAAGTATTCTTGAAATTACATATGTAGAAAATTAAACTAAATATATCTAAAGCAATATTTGATATTTAATGTAGATAATTTGGGCAATAAAATGTTCGTTGTCATAAAAACTGCAAAAAAAAGGGACCTTAGCTCCGTTCACGTTCAATCCCACCTTAAAAGAGGGAAAGTAAAAATAAAGTTTTTCTCCGCGAGAGATGCAGTTCCCCCAGAAGTAAGATTATCTAATTCATCTGTTGATATTGTATTACATGATACCTACTTTGTAGTTGCACACTTCCAATAGGTGCTGTATGCGTATAACCTGAACAGGTAGTAAGACGCGGTAGTAAAAATTAATAACAATAGTAGTAATAGGTGATGTATTTGTTATTATTGGAGGATTTATTCAATGATATTTTTTATTAATAGGTTTATCAGTTAATACAAAATTATTTAAAACTCAACTTATTATATTTATTGGAGTAAATATAACTTTCTTCCCTCAACACTTCTTAGGATTACCTTGAATACCTCGACAATATTCAGACTAACCGAATGTTTACATAACATGAAATATTATTTTATCAATAGGAGCATTAATAATTTTTTTCATTTGAGTGGTATTATGCATCTTTATGGCCGTTACACTGTCAGTAATAAGACGAACAAACCGTTTATGTCTAGTGTCTATGTGCTCGCACATCCATGCATTCTACTTGCTCGCCCATTTCTCGCACACACATTGTATGAGGTCAACCCCAGATGTCAGGTGACCAGTAGGTCATCGAGAGACCGGCCACAGAAGACGGCATTCTTTCTCAGCGTGGCCGGTGGTGAGCATAGAAAGTTACCTCCTGGGAGGAATTCCATTAGCTCTCCATATACTCGCTAGCTAAAATTGACACCGATAAATTGTTATTAGTAAAAATTGACAGTCAGTATTGGTAACATTATCTGTGTATCAGCCGGTCGAAGAACCTTTCTTGATAGCTCACCAAATATAGTCCTATTTTCTAATAAAGGGCCTTATCTGACAGCTAATAAAGTTATTAGATCTACTTTCACGTCCTCATAATTCAGGACATGTTGCAGCTGTCACCTCTGATAGAAATCGGCTTCGCGGTATAGTGGTCAGAGCTGTTGGCTGCCGACCATTATATCCCGGTTTCGATTCCCGGCTGTTACCAGGAGATTTTTCTTGAAAGGGGAATAATTCCCACTGTCATCAGGATGTGTTTAGTTAGGCTTAAGTTAGTTAACACAAGGGCTATAAAGATCTAATCTAAGAGTTATCAGATTAGGAGGACTTGGAATAGATGCAATCACGTTAATATGTATAAAACCACCCCTCATATTTCCTACTGGGGTAGAATATTGACCCCCAACGTGAATGTTGACAAGAGTGTAAAGCGTGTCTAACGCCTTATACCAGTCGACCATCATGGTGAATGTAATTAATTCATAAATATATCCATATATTAACAGTACCTGGTACAAGTTATTTAATATAATGTATTTAAATACTAGTAAATTATCGTCAATCGTTCAAAAATCTGCAATGATGGGAGCATTTTGTAAAAACGTCATAGCTTAAAATATATTGCACCTTGAATTTTAAGTTCAAATCAAAACCTGAAACATAGGTTAACTTTCACCAATTAATATTTTAGAGGGTCTTTATACTCGTATTTATTGGTCAATGGTTATATTATTAAAATTCTTTAAGATGAAATTAATTTGTCAATATCATAAAAGTTTTTTTTTAGCTGCAAGAGTATTTTTCTGCGGAAAGGAGTAAAGTTTTGTGGGTTTACTCTTAATGCTTTTATCTGAGATTTAAACATGCGAATTACAACCTACCTAGTCCAATTAAGGAGTTAAAATCCTGCCGCTAACATTTTTGATCCAAACATGGCCGTATCGATAGATGGAAAACATGTATTTTAATATAAAATGAAATAATCAGTGGTTTTTATTGATTATGTCATTCAAAGGAAAGTTATATACTTACCAGACCCAATTCGGTGGATGAACGGTATAAGGCGTCACTCTCGTGTTACACTGGACTGCTTATGACAGGGAGATTGGGGTTCGAATCCTAGTCGGGTCTACTGAGGGTGATTTTTTCAAAATGGTTTTTCACTCTTCCTCCACATGAATGCATGTACACTTCCTTTAAATACAACCGTCCTAAACCCTAAAATCACTGACGTAATTAGTACTTAAGCGTATAAACCGAACAGGTTGTGCTAAAAAAAATTATCATCCCTACATCATTAAGTAATTAACATATGTGCGTGTAGCCTGAACCGGTAAAAAACAAGGTGATAAAAATATATGTATATAAAACACACTTTAAGCCAATCTGGTTTGAAATAGCTATGAAATTTAAATACATCACAATCATCATCGCTCTTACACGCTTCAGTGGCCACATAGAACAAGGCGTTACTCTCATAATAGACTAGACTGCCAATGATTGGGGTGACCGTGATTCAATCCTGGTCATGTGCATTGAGGGTTATTTTTTCCTAAATGGTCTTCCTCTCTCTCTCTCTCTCCTCTCTCTCTCTCTCTACGCAAATCCAGGTACACTTCCTATAAATCCAAACTTCCTCATCCCTAACACATTAACGTAAATAGTACATATATAAAACGCGAAGAAAGTCCTTTCAACAATGAAACATGGAATTCCACACAAACTATTTTCCATATATATAAAATTATTGACAGGGGATGTGCCCAAATATTTCAAACACATTCAAGGGGAAAGCTACAATTTCAGAAAACAACAATTTATTTTGACAGCAGTTTCTAGAGTTCTACCAAACAGATTTAAGCTATAAGAATTTTTTCATGGAAATTATTTACTTCAAGGACTATCACATCAAAATTTACAAATTTTCAGTATTGAAATCGCAATTTACTTATAATTTATGTTAATCTAGGAATGTATGGATCTATTAAGACAGGGTTCTTGAAAAAATATGGTTGAGGTTTTTGAAATAAATAAAAGAGGATTGAGTTATAGATGTATACAAATACCACAAGACTTCTAAACTTAACGTAGGTCTTTGCTACGAACCTTGTGTCTCGAATAAAGTAAGAAGGCTGGTCTGGGTGATTTTTTACCTGAATACGACTAGTAGCTTATTAGCTTACTTGCTTCCTCTAACTATGGCACTAGGAATTCTAAAGTTTATTGCTACACTTACAAACGTACACTACCTATCCCTTTCTGGAGCTAGTTCTATCCAGTCCACCTCATTACACTAGGTTCTTTATAATGTTATCCTCCCATCTGCATCTAGGTCTTCCCAAAGATTTATTCACATTGCATTTGCCAGTCTGTACCTGAACAAGGTTTTAGATTCTTCCCATTCATACTGCATGTGCTGCCCACTGTAATCTGCAGGACTTGATTATACTAACTTATTGGCCCATTATTTTTAATTAGTATACAATTTTAATTGACATCAACTCTACTAACGCCTTAATACAAGCGCGAAAGTTGGAAAGGGTGGTTTTAGAGGAATTACACCAGCAATAGTGTGGGGTCCAGGGAAGAGATGAGAAACCACTACAGTAAATACCCATCATTGCAGTTGGTCGAGACTCAAAATTGTTATTCCTGTCTGAGGAAAGCCAGACTTTAACAAGCCTTAAACTCTAATTCACGTGATCACAAATGTGTTTACAAAAATTATTGATTAAATCATTTTTATTCCCGTTATAATAAATAATTACCTTCAAAGTGAAAATCTTTTTAATTCAATCTTAAATATCCAAAGCAATTTCAATCTATTATGACATGTAAACGTAAACTACGAGTTTAAACAGGGCCACTGATATTTTGAATGATATTTTACATGAAACTAGAGGTTGTGATTTCCTGAAAATGAAGATAAACCCCTAAGAAACTCAATCCTAGCAATCAGAAATATATATATATATATATATATAATAAGTATAGTGAATTTATTGTTCAGATACTTTTCATTGATCTATAAACGTGTTGCTTTGTTTATTCTAATAATTGTAGACGCCATAGTTATCGGGTGCTCAATTTAGTAAAAATGACACAAAATCATTCGTCAAAGATAAAAGTAAAAGATAAAGACCCTAATCTGTATTAAAATTCAAATCAGGATCTTAACACATTCAATTAAAAATACAAGAATACAACAAAGTATGAAACAAAAAAACATTTATTTTGTATTTACACATAAAGACTAAATAATATTTATAAAGTGCCTTACCACCCTTTGTCTCTCAAACCATTTTAAAAATCGTATGCATGAAATAAGTAAGTGGGTTGCCATATTTTAATTTACAATTTTAACATTTTGTAAAAATCCTTAATGGTGTGCACGTGGACAAAATATTCTTCTGTATTTTGTCTCTTTTCCGTTGATGGAGTGATTGAAGTTCTAATCTGGAAAAAGTATGAGACGGGGAGATCGTGATTAGAACCCCAATCAGATATACTGGGGGTGGTTTTTCTTAAATTGTTTCTCACTCTCCTTCCAGGCAAATGTTGATAGATTTTATATAAAATGCTTCCCTCCTCATCCCTACCCTATTAGAATAATTATCATATTTACATATAGCCTGAACAGGTAAAGCAAGACGCACTGATAGAATAATTAATAGCCCCATAATTCTTATATAAGTATATTTTGAAACTATGTAATTCTTTTATTAAGTTGGCCAAACTGCTTAGTGGATACGATGATAAAATAGCTGTAGTGACCAAACCAGTTATGGTTTGTCAGAAAACGGAGTAGGAGTAAGTGCCCTTTCACACGGGACACTTTCAAGACACTTCGTGGCGCCACAAAACGTCACACTTCCACACGAGCAGCCACACGCAACACACTCGGTTAAGTCAGTCCTATGACGGGTGTCGAAGAAGCTACAGTGGTATTGTTGTTGCTGAAGAGAAAGAAGAAAAGGCGCAGAAGGATATGGGTGTACCCAATTAATAGTTCAAGGTTAACTTATGCTGCTTTTTTACACGTTGTATGAGGCAAGATCAATCAAAGTTTTTCAATTATTTTAGGATGTCAGAAAAATATTTTGATAAGTTGTTCAACATCCTTGAAGAACATCTATGAAAGAATAATATGAATATGCGTCAGTGTATTCCTTCGAGAGAGAAATTATCTGTGTCTTTGAGGTAAACATGCTTTATTAATTGTTTAAATTACCCAGCTTCAGCACAAGAAACTTTAAATACAGTGTTATAGTAAAATACAGTAATAACATATAATTCAATATTCTTTTTTATAAAATATACTATTAAAAAAGTTAAATAAATTATCTAAATAAGAAAATTAATGAGTATATAAGACACATATACACAATCAAAGCTATTAAAATCTACAAAATTATGATTTAAGTTTACCTTTGTAATTTCTCTAGTCAAAAGTTTGACTTATCTATCAATTGTCATATTGACTGTAGAGTTCAATCATACTAGAATGATTTGCTCGAGAATTATCGTTGAAATCACTTGGAGAAGTAGTGAGACGAGAAAGGGTTTGTAAATTTGATGAATCTGTATCGTATACTTGTCGCTTTGAGTAAGAGGAGGATGTGACAAAACATGACTTTGTATAACAAGATGAACGGCAGATGGGTGAGGCGCATCCCAATAACATGCTTGGGTTCCTGATCCTGAAGTGCTGATTTGTGGCAATAATCCCACTGACGAATGTGCATATAATATAGCTGTTGGCTGCTGATTCTGTGATCTCTGGCCCCTTTTTATGGCTTGAATTACTTCAGATTTAACATCCAACTTAATGTTATCAGGAACTTTCTTCCGGTTTCGGACAAGAAACGGTTAAAATAACCTATCCTCGTCATATTCCAAATCCTAATCTGCTTCCCTATTTTTTGTATTCCCTCTGTAAGTGTATTTAGAAGTTTTGTCTCAATATTTATTTTGCTTGCAGGGTTTATTTTATTCCTTTTAGTAGTACGAAGATCAGCCTCATATTCTGATGCATTAATACTCGAAACAGTTTCTTCTAGTTGTTCCTCTTCCTCATCATCCACACGGGCTTCATTAATGTTTGAAGACATTTTGAAAGAATTTAAAGAAATGTTATTTTGTTTGTGTTAATAAATGTATAAATTAGATGGTAGTTTTGTTATGTTCTTTGTTACCTACTGACCCTTTGTTTGTAACAGTAGGTGTTAGGAAATAGAGCTGGTTAAAATACAAGTAAATTTTTCGTGTTCTAGTTCCTGAACCAGACTTCAGTTTTTTTTTCTAGTTGCCAGTTCTCTACTGAAGCTATTTATTAAACTTTTCCACCTTCGTTGCATGTATCATCCTGGAAATGAAAAATACTTATATAATAGTGGTTTTCACAGCAAAATATTTGGTAGTTTTGTCTGCTTTCAGATACCTCGCAAGTGGCTGTTCTCTGACAGATTTGCATTACAGCTATAGACTAGGAATTTCAACACTGAGTGGTATAATATCAGATGCCTGCAAAGCAATTCGGAACCATCTAAAAGAGGTTTTCATGCCAGAGGGCACAGAGAAAAAGTGGTTAGATATTGCAGAATTATTTGAAATAAATGCCAATTTCCCCAACTGTATTGGAGCAATCGACGTAAAACACATCAGAATTGTCAACCAGCTCATAGGGAGTATTTGTTCTACAATTGCAAATACTTTTGTTCTATTGTTTTATTAGCTCTATGTGATGCTAATTATTGTTTTATTGCTGTAGACATTTGTGCGTATGGAAAAACGTGCGATGCTTCAATCCTCACGAATTCTTCTATTTGGAGTAAATTATCAAAATAACTCTCCCAATATCCCTGAACCAAGGCCACTGCCAGAAACCTGTGAACTTAAATTGCCTTATGTCATTATTTGGGACGAAGCCTTTGGACTTCCTACGCACCTAAAGCGCTCTTATGGAGGAAACCATTTGACTGTAAAGAAAAGCGTGTTCAGCCACAGATTATCTAGGGAACAGCGGTACATTGAATGCACATTCGGTATTTTATCGAATAAATGGAGAATTTTTATAGACCATTAAACGTTTCTGTTGAGTTCTCAGAAGACATTGTTAAAGCGTGCGTGATCCTACACAACTTCGTTCGCGTGAACGATGGATTTTGTTTTGAAGATACTCTTTCATTTGAAGGATTCGTAGATATTGAGGAAAGTAAGCCTAACAGTGGCAAATCACCAATGGCTATACGCGAACATTTTGCTGATTACTTTTCAAGTGCAGGAAGTTTGCCATGGCAATATGAAAGAATATAATTATTTCCTTGTTACTCATTCGTGAGTAAAACATAATTTGCAAATCAAAACATAATGAAAAAATAATCAAATGAGAAGATATAGCATTAATCATATTTTGATAGAAAACACGTTTTTAGTAAATATATATCAACTTTTTTATTAATTTTTGTCCAATTACAAGTTTTATAGGGGAAAAAACAAGTATGTAATTTATATAGTTTGAAGATAAATCAGTTGTAATTTAAAACAATGTGAAATATATGTTTGCTTAAAAAAATTCATTGTTGAACAACAGCAGGTGAAAAAGGGGGGAAAACAAGCATCTAGGCCTACTGTGTATTATAGTTTGATCATAAAGTAGCGATTGTAATACCAACATGTTGTGAAATATTTATGTTTGTTTTCATTGTTGTAAATTAATAAGTTTTACATGAAAAAGCAAGCACGTAGGCCTACATAGCTTTATTGTAAATTAATAATTGTAGTTCTAACATATTTTGAATCTATGAATATCAATATGTATTACTTATTCTCTTTTTAAGTAAATAAATATAATCTAATTAAATTAATAAACTTACCAATTTCATTTTTCTCTTTTTCTGGTATTTCCTTGATCTTTTCACTAAACATTTTGGATACTTCTTCCCATTTATCTCGTTTTAATATTGTGTTAGAATAGTCTATTTGAGTTGAGTCCCATAGGGCAGGACTTGCTCGTACTACACAAATAAACTTATATGTATCAAACACTAGAACCATTTTCTCTCGTGGATCACCACAAAGTGTGTCTCGTGTGAAAGCTGTCAATCAATTGCCTGTGTTTCCTGTGTCTTGTACACAGATTCCGCAGCGAACACACACAGAAACCCTGTGGCGCTCCACTTGGCGGGACATGGAATCTGTATCGCACCCCGTGTGAATGGTTCCATTTACTACCATGTATCTGCTGGCGCCACACTGTGTCTTGAAAGTGTCTCGTGTTAAAGGACACTAAAAAGCTGTGACCAAGCTAACAGGCTGATCGTTCCAAAAATAAAAATAACTGTTACTAACAAAAGACCGTTAAAGACTTTCTATACCAATCTAGTCTCATCCCTTTATTAAACATTCGGAGATTCGTATTTACAATAGACCCCCAAAGTGGAGAGTCTTACATGCAGTAAACTAGGCTAATATTTTAAAAAGGAAGTAGGTCAGTTGATGATTCGTTGGTGTTTTATTGATCGGGGAGCCTAAGGTTCACTTTCTAAACACATAAATTAGAAACGGATATACACATTCTACAGATTGGTTGGGTGGCCTATGAAGGAAAGGGGAAGGGAGGGATAGGAACATTTGTCTTATTAATATTATCATCTGCACCTAAAACCCTGAGAGATAGTTTAAGGTGAAATGCAAGAGGACGGAAGAAAAGGTATTTTTGCAGTGTTTGTAGTCAAAAAAATGTTGGCCTAATAAATAAAATTTTACTTCAGTACAAATATAGAGTTTAATTTTCTACACATGATAATATCAACAGTTGTTGAATACCCGTCATGAGCATAGTGACATTAGATTACAAACTTTTTAGTTGAAGAGAGTGCGTTGCCATTCAATTCCAAAACATCCTTAACCGATATTCAAGAACGGTTGAGATTTAACTTGAAAACTCTATGTTTGTACTAGAGAATTATTTTATTTATTTTGACCAAAGAATGTTTTGATATAAGAACAGCACAAGCACTGGTCTTTTATCGCGCTCCCTTCCACGCCACGTTAAAGAAAGAAATCAAAATAATATATATCTGTAAGTTTATACATAAGTGTGAGAGAACTTAGAGGG
This sequence comes from Timema bartmani, assembly GCA_902151455.1. Lineage (NCBI taxonomy): Eukaryota > Metazoa > Arthropoda > Insecta > Phasmatodea > Timematidae > Timema > Timema bartmani. Next base: position 32,615 of record CABFWB010003152.1, on the reverse strand, counting down.
AGTTTACTCTTATTTACGTGGAAGAACGATAAATCATTAGGGAAAAACCAACCTCCCTTCTTCCCTCATGAAAAACCAAACCAGCCAAAACTGACGCCTTTATCCTTTTGTTCACTGGTTCAGTCAGTATACAAATATGGTTGTAAAATGAAATCTGGTTAAGAGAATTTGGGCCAAAATCAGTGACTTTGAAGTATAGTGGGTTTCCCTCTAAGATATCCGGAATAATCTCATGATTACACATAACGTAAGAACATTCGCGCACAAATCCTGAAATCCACGGCTTGATATACGTGACCAGGTGTGATTTTAACAGTCCATCTCACAGCTATTAACCGGGATATCTTGCTACAAGATTGTGTTCGAACCAGAAAACGTGCAAAGTGCGATTTTCGGCATTATTTACTTTACAACAGTAAAATTAGTATCAGTGAAATTGTTATTAAGTACTAATTTTTTTTATCATCACGTGTTACTATCTGTTCATGACACTATCTGTTTATATATGATAATTACTCTAAGTGGGAGAGGAATGAGGATGGGGGATTTTAGAGGAAATTTAACCGCATTTGCGTGGAAAGAGAGTGGAAATCATTTAGGGAAAACCATCCTCTGTGGAATCGACGGGGATTAGAATCTCGATTTCCCAGCCATCAGCAGGCCAGTCTAACACAAGATTTCGACCAGTGAAGCGTGAAGTTATAAAAAAATTTAAATTTTGTTGTAATTTTTTCCAAATATGATAAAACAATTTCCCTGATCTTGATTCCATGGTTTTATAATTAATACTCCAGGCTACCACACTACAGTGTCACGTTTGTTATTAGCTGCGTTAGCCATATATAGTAGGATGCTGGTAGAAAGTAACTTTTATAATTTATAAAGAAAAAAATGTGAGTCAAATTTTTAAAAAAAACACTCTATTATTGGCACAATTTTATAGGTATTCATATGATCTATAAAAGTTGATATTTCAAATCACATAACCTTGAGTATATTGAGTAGATTTAAAATGTTTCAGTAGATTTACTACTATCAAAAAGTCCCTTAATCAGATTGTGAGCTACGAACTATTCTTAAGGTGGGAGTGCAGGGAACGCGAGAAAAGGCCAGTGTTTTTGCAGTTTTGATAACAAAACAGTTATTTGTTCAAAACAAACAAAATATTGCTTCAATACAAACATATAATTTAATTTTCTTCACATGGTGATCTAAACATTTCTGGAATATCTATCAAGAGTGTCCTAGAATTTAATTACAGCTTTTTTTTTTCTTCATTTAAGAAGTTTGTCATCTATTGCCACTATACTCATGACAGATATTAAAGAACTGTTGATATCAGTTTGTACTGAAGCAATATTTTATATATTTGGGCAAAAATACTATTTACTATAAAAATTGCAGAAATACTTACCTTTTTTCCCGTTCCCTTCATTCCCATCTTAAATGAGAAACAAATAGCTACCTACTTCTCCTTATTTATTTATTTTAAGCTCCCGTTAGGGTAGTATTCATATTTACTAATTAGACTAATGTGTTAGGGATTAGCGAGGTTGAATTTAGAAAAGTGTACCCATATTTGCGTGTAGGGAGATAGGACAGCCATTAATGAAAAAACACCCTCAGTACACACGACCAGGATTATCACCTCAATCTACCCATCATCAGTGGTATAGTCTATTACTAGAGTGACGCCTTAGAACCTGTGGCCACCGAAGCGGGTAGCTTACCTTTATTACAAGTAAAGTACATATGCCACAGTAAAATTAACAGAATTATCATAAAAAATATTTTGTGTCATTATAGATGAGGAAGTAGGGGAAGGTCAGGCTGTTTCGGACACAAAGGAGAAAGAATAAATGTTATACACATTTAGATAACTTTATTCGTATCCTAAAACATTAACTAAAGTACACTTTTGGAAAAATGAAAAAAAAAATCAAACTTCTTGTCTTTCTGAAAATTGGAAGGTGGTATCGGACAGCCACTTTTAAAAATATGTAAATAACTTTTTAATATCTGTCACAAATTAAGGATCTTTATTTTCTCATAAAACATCACACTTGTAAAATAGATAAGTCCTTTCAAGAGTGGCAAAGTTTTTTATGAGCCCAACCTTTACAAAAAATAAACTGAATCCAATTTTCACTTAAATTTTCCCCACAAATGATGCAATGAGACTTTTCTTCATCTAGTGAATTGTTTTCGTTGAATTTCAGAGTGTTCCTTTTCGTTTTGGTTAACTTTTTAGTTGCTTTTATCTTCTGTATCTTAATTAATTTATTTTCTATCCGCGAGTTTCTTCTCCTGATCTCCTCCCAAACGTGTTCGCTTTTCCTCAAGTTAGGTTTTTTAAGGAGTGGAAAATTAAAATTTCACTTTGTACTCCACGCCTCTTTCGAATGTTGTGAAATAGTTACTGCTGATGTTGGCTGCTTTAAAGTTTATGGTTGGTCTAGGCTTGATGGTCCAGGTGACCTTAGATTCTGTGTTAGAGATGGAAGGGCTTAAATAGAAGCTTAGTGGAGTTAAGATAATGATGAATGAAAATCCATGTCAATAAATACGTTGCGGTTCAATGGGTAAATCCCTATACAGGGGAAAGCAGATTAAGCAAGTTCCACTCTACACACACCCTGGCTAACACATAATTTACCAGCCCAGTTATGTCCTTGAGGACTACTTTAAGTTTTGGATATTTCCTCACCCACGATAAGCATTTTTTAATGGTTTCATCACCACCCAATCAAACGGCTGCTTGTGTATAATATGCGGTGTAAAGTTAAGCATGTGGACATGATGCTTTTATGCATACAAAATCCCATCCATATCCTTATAGTTGGCATGTCTATCCATAATCAAAAGAACATGAATTCTTTCACACGAATTCAATATTTTCGCAAAACTTTGCATCCATTTTAGGAAACCTTTCTTTGCTATCAACCATTTGGTTGGCTATCAAAAATACTTCCTACCAGTGCATCCTTAGTTAGATCACTGTCCACCCTGAATCATGAAAAGACAAAAAGTGGGGGAATGAACTGATTGAGAGAAGAACTAACATTTTCGCCTCTCCCCCCTGATGTTAATTTACCCACCTGTTTTTTTCCCCCTTGGCTGACAAAACTTTAACTTGTTGGTGTGGACACAGGACACGCCAGTCTTATCAGCGTTAAAAATTATTGATGGAATGAAAGAATATTTTTTCCATAAAATCACTTAACTTATCAAAAAATCTGTCAACTTGTTCCTTATAAAATCCCGCTGATAACTACAAACTAGTTTATTCTGCGATCTTTAAACTCAGATCATGATGTATTTTCATGGAATCGTAGTTAAAGTCTTTTCTTGCCATCATTTTTGTTTTGTTAAAGCGGTGACCATATTTTAGATGCTCTACAAAGTGGTACACAAGTTTTTTAAATTGAGCTATGTTGAGTGTCATGAGCTGGCTGTCTAGGCTCTTTATGTGGCTGTAAAGATCAGCTTGTTGTGCATCGGTAACCGTTTTCTGATAAATGTCACTGTTGTCCTTATATGGTTTTAATGTAACCTCTTTACCAGCCTTAATAACTTTTAATCTATCTACTAATGTACTTTTCGGGATACTTACACGATGATTTGCATCCCATATTGACATTCCTTTGTTCCTTACTTTACATATGGCTAATATCATATTCTCTTAATCCCAATTTGCCCTTATCTTACTCACTTATTTATTAAACAAAAGACAAAGTCATCAGTATCCACGATGGTATTACGGCTTCAGCTGTCCGGTACTTCCCGTCAATTTACTGTTCGATGCCATCCGAAACAAGAAAAGCAAAAAACTTTGTCTTTAAGGGGTAGCTTTGAAATGAAAGATATTTTTAACCTAAAGCTCCTAAAATAAGGTATAGTATTCCTATTAGAGTGTTCAATACCTAGTGCAACTTAATTTATTGCAGTAGCTCCTTCGTAAAGGTTACTCCATGTTGGCAAAAATAGCACACGAACAACAAAATGCACATACACTCCCAAAAGAGGCTTACTCTGAATTTAATATGGCTAACCCACGCCTCCCTTAAGTTGGCAAACTTTCCAGTCGTTTGACAGGTAATGCCACTATCGGTAAATGTTAGAAGCTCTGCTTGTCCAATACTGGCTTCCATCCGATACCACCAGACTTTCCCCCTACGAAATGCTCTGATAGGTTAATTTGACTATTTTGCTCTCCTCGACTCACTAACCTTCAGAGCCATATGCATTTAATTTATTCGTTTGAGTGAGAAGTGAGCAGGTGGAGCTCAAAATAAATGTATCCGCAGTTGCAGGGAGGGAAAGTGGAAACCATTTAGTATAACACACCTCCAGTACACCCAGCTGGGTTTCTAACTCTAACTTCTCAGTTACCGTCAAACAAGACTAGATTATATTGAAATTTAATCCACGTACCTATCGGTGTGGGTAGGCAGTTTATTAAGTCATTATTTTAGAGACAGTACTAAACTCTAATACTACCGTTGTAATTAATTGTACAATAAATATTGCAGATAAATACAAATATGGCCGTGCCATTCCTTTAGCAGCACTATCTCGACACCAGCTATAATACTAATTTGGCCCCATAGAGCTTAGGATTTCGGCCCCATGAAACAACCAAAACTTTCCTTCTCATTTAACACAAACTCAATATCGCGTTGTGCCTTGAATTAGGTTAATTTAGTATATTTTTCGTGTCATAGTTTAGGTTAGATTATGTTGTATTAGGATTTGGTCATGTCCTACTATCACTCTCTTGCTGTTTATCGTTAGGCTATGTCAGACTGTGTTAGGTTAGGATCGTATTTTGTCTTACTATCCATCACTTGATATTTTTCTTTAAATTTGAGAAAAAATGTATATCTATCTTAAATGGAGAACCACAACAACCGGGACTAAGTTAGTACACCAACATGGGCTTGAACTCCAACCACTTGACTCCCCGACTACTCTTAACTGGGCAGAATTCGCATGGGCTCAATACTACCCGCATCAGTGAAAACGGAGACTAATATGTCCACCTCATCTGGTATTGATTTCCAGTGACGGAAAGGTGGAATTCCTAATACGAATGTACTGAAGGTGTTTCTCCCTCCGTGCAAATGTGGGTACATTTAATCAAAATTATACCTCATTCATATCTTCTTTGTTAATGAAAAAATGCGAATGGCCGGGACGGGTTGGGACAAGCTTCATAATTAGTATTATTTTTAATGGTTAAGAAAATCCTTTTGTGTCATTTATCTTTGCGCCTTTTGCATCACGTTTCTCCTTTGATGATACTCTTGAATGTCCTCCCAATGCCAATAAGCCTTATATGAATGTAATCAACCATCCATCGCTTGTAATCTTGGGCACTATTTAAATAGTGTAGTCATTTGTAAGCAACTCACAGTGCCTTATCCACAGAGGTGCTAAAACGGGCGCACTCGAATTTCGGAATAAAGTATACCTGTCAGCTGGTCCACACGAATTGCAGTACAACTTGTAATCCCATTAAACTTCTAACCACCAACCTAACATAACCTAGCCTAGCCTAATCTAATTTAACCTAACCTAACATAGCCTAACCTAGCCTAACGTAACCTAACTTCCATGTTCTATTTTGAACAAAGTCATTATGAATTTAATTTTACTCCCGAGTTCGTGTAAGTGTATTACTGAGCTCGGATGAGTTGTTCCGCAATTCTTGTGCACCCGTATTAGTTGTTCAGCAATCCGTGTGAACTGGCTAAAACAACATTAAAAAAAACTGTGTTGACAAATTACAAGTCCTAAACACTAATTTTGTATTAAGAGTTCCTAAATGCATTCCAGTAAAGTATGTAAATATACGCTGTATGACGAATTTCAAAATAGAAAAAAAAAGGAGGGCAAGAAGCGTTTTGTAATTCCAACCTTGTCTTTGACATACAAACGAAGTTTAGTCACATTCAATTTCTGCAAACCTTAATTGAAATTTACTCAAAGGTAGGTTAGTAATGTACATGGAAGGACCATGATCTTGGTAGTACATATGGCATACACAATTAAAATTACGTACTATGTTTTTCGCAGTTTAATTTTTTATTTCTCTTTCCCTTCTTTTTATAAGTCCACTTATTATATTTATCTTATAATTTTGATTGCATATACGTTAAGTAAAAATTAAAGTTAACAAAATTCAAGAGAGATAAAAAAAATACTTTTAAAAATAAGTTAATAAAACTTTCACGTCCAACATTTACTAGACTTGTCCAGTTGGTAGGGGAGGAGGGTAAAAGAAAGAGATTTAATTTACGCACACCAGACTACGTTCATTTGGTGCAAACACAAAAACTTGGGTTAGCTCCACGATATGACATACCAAGATAAGTATAAAATGTACGATATAGCGATGGTTGTAAAAAAATCTAGATTGTTGTGACGTATAATACACACTATACTGGACGTGGTAGGTTTACATATTGCTGAACAAAAAACGACTCCATGGAAACTTGCTTTTTATAAAAAGTGACCAACATTGAGGTGTGTACGAAACGGAGCACACACACGCTTATATTGAATAGGCCTAAACGTGTATGTTTTTACAACAGTCACTAAAAAAGATTTTGTAGAAGGACCACGATTATAATTTTATATCCGGAATTTCTATGTATTAAATGAATGAACCTGTTTTTTTGTTGTCATGTTTATCCTATGGAGAAGGTAAAAGACGATACAATAAGTCATTAATGGCGTGTACAAATATTACACAGGTAGATTAATCTAAACTTTATTTAATCATAACAAACTTTTTGAACCTGCTTAGTTAAAATTTACATTTATCTATTACTGAGGGAATTAAAGAATTGAATTTAGCTAGCGTTGACGTGAAGATAAAGGTTTAAATCCTTGCCGGATGCATTGGGAGTATGGTTGTTTACAGTTTCAATTTCATAGTAAGCCAGTTATTTTAAAAATTGAAACTCATGTTGCCACATCGACGGGGAGAAAAAAATTACAATTGTATTTACATTCTTGGTCAGTTAAATCCGTAAGTAATTTTAAGAGAAATTACACAGTTATCCATAAGGAACTATAAATGGAAGCTTTTGATAATTTTTAGATTAACTTTATAAATATTAAATCAAAAACGACAGATTTATAGAGCTAAATTTTAGTAACTTTCAATCAATGTTGATGGTCGAAAGAGGTATTCCTATATAAGTCGGAATTTACTTGTGATTTTACCATCCTTTCTTCACGTAAATTTGAATACATTTTTTCTCAAGTAACTACCTCATACTAAGATCTTTGATTGCATCACTAGTAGCATTTGTATTGAATGTAGTCCCACAAATAAATACATTATTAAAATCTATTTTGTACTTTTTTGGGGGACACCCTGTATGCGCTATAAAAAAAATGAATGTAGAGCTAAGGTTGACCTGTTTCACTATGTTACAACGTCTTTCATAACAGGTGGGCTAAGCAACATCTCTCGAATTCACTTTCATGTCAACATTCCTATGAAATCTGTCAAGAAGAGCAAGAAACAAGATCACTTCGAATGAAATCAAGAAAATACCATAGTCGACAGACAGCAAAAATACTAAATATGCCTCCTTTTTATTAGGATGACAGCCGGTTTTAGAAGTAATAAACCTACACACAATTATTTGAAGTGAAGTTTTGTATTTTACAATTGTAGAGGATATCTTAAAATTATTAGCATTTACTCTAAAAAGGGATGGTTTGAATCTAAATTACTGTTTCATTTGCATATTATGTACAATAGACATAATATATAAACCATTTTTACTGTTAGTCCAGAAATATGAAGAATAGTTGTATTACTTACAAATTAATAAAAAATTATTGTGTTACAAAATAGTGTTTTTTTTTTTAGATTCAATAGATTCATTTATTAGCTGGTAGTTATTTTTTAAAGAAAAGTAATGAACTTTTTTTTAGTGATTCACTTTACTTTGTGTAAAACCAAGATTACTATTCTAAGGACAAGTAGATTTAATTTTAAGAATATACGTTAATGTTCAAATGGGAAGATTGAAAACCATTAATGGACAAAAAAGCACACACCTCAAGTGTACAAGGTCAGTAATGAACCCCAGTCTCCAGGTTCAGAGCCATATTAACCCTGACAGTTTACAAACTATTAAACTGTTTTAGCACCGCATTTTAATACCCGTTCAGACTAACCACTTTTGTACTAATTACGCTAATAGCTTTACGGATGAGGAAGGCTCTATTTATAGGTAGTGTTCCTGCATTTGTGAGGAGGGAGAGTGGAAAATCATTTTGAAAAAAAAAAGAAAAAAAACACTCAATGCACCCGACCGAAATTCGAACCTCTATCTCCTCATCATTGGCAGTCTAGTCTACCAAGAGAGTATCGCCTTAGACCATGCGGCCACCGAAGTGGGTTATTTAATTATTTTTTTCTTTGAATCTTACTACCCGTCCGGACTAAACCGAATTGTAACCACGCTAATGCGATAGGGAGAATTTAAAGGAAATGTACTGGAATTATCGAAGAGAAAGAGTGGGAAACCATTTAGACCCCTATTGAAAGAATCCTCAGTACACACTATCAAGATTCGAACCTCTAACTCCCTGTCACCGGAAATATATTATTATATGAGCCTGACAAATAGTTCATGTTTTCATAAATAGGAGTTATATTCATGTTGTAGTTGACATTTGAATAGAACTAACAAAGTAGTGCATGTCTGTGTCGCCATTGTGTGTACAGGCGCATTACACATAAATGGAAGGTTATTAACACCTGGGACAGCAGTATTTGGTCCATCACAACCTTAGCCCTTTCAGACAGTTGGAAAGTAACTAAAACATCTTTATATCCCTCCACCTGGTAAATACATTTTGTTAATTTTAAAAGTGATATCAGTTGACATTACCAGTTTTTTTTATCACCGTGTCTTAATTACTATTTGTTTATTATATATGCATAAATGATAATTACTTTAATGCATAGTAAACTGGCCCATCCCATTCTGGTCTAGGTAGGTGTCGTTCTGTATTTAGTATAACGCTGCACTTGTATGTTTGTACTTCAGTAATGTTGAGCTTCTAAACATCATAGGAAATGTTCAAAATGGTCAACTTTGGCCTGAATTCAAGCTTGCAGTAGTTGGGTCGTAGAATGCTGTACTATTTCAAAGATACAATGCATTGCAAATCTTGCACTCAAACCTAGGGCAGATATTTTGAGCACTTCCTATAATGTTAAACAACTCCAAATTACTGAAGTACAAACATGACTATAAATTGGAAACAAGGTCAAATGGGACACATTTTATACGAAATACTTTCATTGTTTATGTGTTTCCTATCCACCACTGAAGTTGGTCTCACCTGTTAGGTACACCCAGTGTGTATATACATATATATACAGGATATAAATATATACATACAGGTTGGATATATATTTAAATATTTGTATGTAGCTATAATATATAAATATATTTAAAAACTATGTGATTTAGATTCCATATTTTAAATAGGAAATGAACCACTCTGTCAAATTTAAAGATTCTAGAACCAGAGGTTCGAGTTATAAGTACCGGTGATGAGTAAATGAGTGAGTCACTTATATCGCGAACCCCTGTCCTTGGAATCTTGAAATTTGACAGATTGTTTCATTTCAGTTAGTAAGTGTCCAAATAGAAGGAGATTTTTCAGATTCAATCAACAGATTGGCGAAAAGGGGATTGGAACATTGTGATCATAAAAAAAATTGTATGGATGAAATGGAAAGTTGAAATGTCGCAAGAAGGTTAAGCTACTACCTCTTAATACCATAAAAATTTAAAATTAGAAATCTATTAATTGTTCTCTGAGAAAACTCTTTTTAGATCCGGTAAAAATTTTAACTTGGTAGTCAGTTAGATGGATCAATTCAAATAACTAAGTAAGTTTTAAAAGATTAAATTTCTATATGAATTTATATAAATGGGTTAAGGGTGTCAAAGTTTCCAAAATTAATAGAAATAACTACTTTTCAGTGAGATAAGACAGGCAGGCAAATAAAGGCAACCCCTCCAAATAAATAAGAAACTATGAAAATTGTTAACTCTTAAATGGGAATTTGGGAAATGGGGTGAGTTTGGGGGTTCAAAGTGTCCAAACTCAGCAGTAAAATATGGGAGCCACTGCACTTAACCAGAAAACCCCAACAATTTTAGACTTTTAAATGGGACTCCAGTAAATATGGGAAAAGGGCTATAAACAGATAAAAACTTATATCTGCGAAAGATATCTCAAATATCCAGATATCTCAAATATCCAGATATCTCAAATAAATTTTAAAATGAGAGATTTCTAAGTGTTGGTTGGGAAAATGGGGTGCGGAGTTTTTAATAGGGAGGGGGTTTAACAGTTCCAAAACTAATAGAATCAATTACTTCTCCGTTTGGTAGAAAACTGAAATTTGGAAGGAAAGTAAGGGGACCATTTTAAATTGTCATAAGATTATGAACATTTTAAATTATATCACGAAAAATATGGTGGGGGTGGGTATAAAAAAACTTGTATGTAGTTGGAGAATTTGAATTTGGCAAACAGGTAGAAGGGCCATTTCAGATTACCAAACAAATATTTAAATTTTACATTTTTAATTTTATATTTGAGAAATAGTGGGGAAGGGGGACCAAAAATTTTCTGAATAGCTACTTATCTGTGTGGTACAAAAATGAAATTTGTCAGCCCGGTATAGAAACCACTCCAGATAAACATAAAATTCTGAGCATTTCAAATTTTAAAATAGAGCTCCGAAAGATAGGGGAGAAGGAGAGAGCCTTTCGGTAAAAATAAACCTTTTAAAAGTAGTAGCTAGGAATTTAGAGCGATCACTCCAAATTACCAAATAATATAGTAATATATAATAATAATTAAATATTTTATATTTCTGAAAGGGGCCGGTGAAATGGGGTGGAGGGTTCTCTAATTCCAGAATTAATGAATAAACTACTTCTCAATGTGGTAGAAGAAGTCAGGTGTAGTAACAACTCCAAACATGACATAGAAGAAAATTTTAATTTTCCATTTTGGTAAAAGGGCTACCCCACATAACCATACAAGTTGAAAAATTTGGAATTTAAAAAAGGGGCAGGGAAATAAGAGGGTTCTCAAAATTTATTATGCTAATTGAGAAAACTTCTCGATATATTAGAAAATTTTATTTTGGTATAGATAGACCAAAAAAAGAGTACTAAAACTAAAGATCATCATTGAGGGTATCCATTAGCTTTTTCGTTATCGAATATAAATCAAAGGATACATCATCGCCATAGGCAGGTTTTTATGGTGAATATTTTTTTTTTAATTCTCATTAATTTTTCAAAATGGTGGTGTTTTGTGTTGAAAATTTGACACAAATATTTACCGGCATATCACTCTAATCTATATTGCCAAACTGTAGCATACAGCATGTGGTAATATTTTTTTCACTCGTCGTGGTTCGTCTATCAGTCACTACCAAATTGTACGTTGAAAAATACCGTTCACTGTCTTCATTTGAAATGGGCAACCAAAGAGATTGAAGCGATTTTTCTACAAAAACATTAAAATGTTCACCTTTGTGTTTCAAACCTATTAGAGCTTTTACCACATCCACATAGTCACTGTCAATTTGTTCGGAAATTAATGTGCACAGTTCTTTGTGGCCTAGTTGAAAATCACACTGCAAGTCTCGGAAAGCAGGAAGGTCCTTGAACATTCTTTCAAGTTCCCTCCCATCACTTGAACTAGGCCTGCTCAGTAGCTTAATAGGGTCAAACAGGTACTCTAACGCTTTTATTACTTTTATTTCATCACTATTTTTGGCTAGCATTGAATTGCAACAAGCAAAGTGTTTTTTGGCTTAAAATTTGATGTTCAGTCTATGAGTAGTAATTCTATTGAGTTTTATTTACTTAATCATTCCAAGACGGCAAGATGGCGGGTGGAGACATATGGTAGTTTAAATCTCTTGTTTGAGATGTTTTTATTTGGTTTAAGTGAAATGTAAAATAAACCGAGTACCCAAAATAACTTAAATAAATACCTGGTATGCATCAAATACCTAACAGCGAGTATAAAAATAAAGCAGGATACGTTAATTTATTTTAAAAAAACTTTGAAGTGAAAAACACGTTTCTTTCCAGTCTTGTTTCAGTTTTAAAACTACGCATGCGCAAAATATATGATCCAGACACATTCTTAAGGCTTGTGAGACTTCTGTGAAAATAAAATGGCGGCAAATTTTACGCTGTGAAGGAATGTTTATTCAATAAAATAATGTTTTTAAAACTTCAAATCCGACTATTGAAATATTAAAGTGTGAAAAAAAAATATTTAATTTTTCGCGTTAATCGCGAGAATAATAAAATTTCGTGAGAATAGCAAAATTTCGCGAAAATTTGCGATTTGAAAATATGTTGGATCACTTCCTAAACATTGTGAAACGTGTAAATATAGATTTTGAAGCTACAGAAAAACAATTCGCGTTTATCGCCAATAACAAAAAAACCTGCCTCTGATTATCGCCTATTGGAGCGTTATTACAGTTGAAAAAAAAATGTTGGCAAAATAGCTCAGCAAGCCGTTATGACCATTATTCGAAATGTTTATGTACCAAAGATTTAATTTATTATATTTGGTGAACTGAGATGATTCTTTTTCCAACCTGTTTCTGTAAGAGTATGTATTACATAGTTTAACCTATCTTATAATCGTGCTTAGGTAAATATTGCGTTGTTTTTTTCTTTCATTCTTCTCTTCCCACCTTTTTCTCTTTCTTCCCTTTATCTTCCATTATCTCTACCTCCTTCTCTCTCTCTCTCGATATAGAGACAAAGAAATTGAGAGGGAAGGAAGAATAAGTTCGGGAAGAGAGGAACCGCTCTATCTATTTATTATAGCTACATACGAATTATTCGTATCCCAGTCGTGTTGCATCATACATTAGGATTATAGCCAAATTATTGTATAATTCGTTAGCTCCAACAAAGAAATAAAACCTTACTATCCGATTTTGTATTTAAAAAAAGACTATATAAATAATTTTGCACCCACAGGGGTGGTCTTATAATTTAAACCAGTGTTTCCCAAACTTTCACCAGTAGAGCACCCCTTTCGTGGCTATGACTTAACCAACGTAATCCTTCCAGAGCCTCATAAAAAAAAGTAAACAAATACCTGATGTCTTGTAAAGAATTGTAACTAAGCGTTAAGGTTATGCCTAAGCAAAGCCGTGACCGAAGGGGAAAAAAAGTTAAATAAAAGTCAATGACGTAGCGTCAAAATATGTGTTGATTTGTTTATCTTTCCTATTATTTTTTTTTTAATTGCTGTAAGTAAAATTTAGCAAGAAGTCTCGTAGCCTTTGGATTCTTCACGTATACCTGGGGATACTCGTACCACAGTTTGGGCCGCACTGGTAAAATAAATTACACACTCGCAATGCATTTGATCGCGGTTGACGGCGGGGTTGTGATTCGAATCCCGGCCAGGTCCACCCGTGAGATATTTATCCCCATGCCAGTTTACCTGTGGATGTTCTTTACTATTTTTATTCTATTGAGTTTGAATTTATTCTAAGACCAGCCAAAGTACCCAACGTTGCCCGGGTGTTTATAAAAATCTAATAAAATATTTAAAATGCCTGTTTCTAGGTGCACATGTTCAGGTACAGGTAGCTATTAAAGCTTTATACCTCTGCGTGCGGTAGATACTACGCAATGCTTATTAGTTATGAGAGACAAACAAACTCTTCATTATATATATATAGATTAATTTTAATTCCTTATAAGCCCTCGTATCAGAAGTAGGCCACAAATAAATAAAAGAATAATTCTTTTTTAAACGCACAAAAATAAATCAATATAAATAATACCTTTCTTGGTGCGTGGTGCAAGAAGACAGCGAGTCAGACGCTTGACTCCATATATTTCATCGTTTAGCTCGGAGACGTGCGTTACCCCGGGTCTCCTCCATAGGGAATAGCATGACGTCGTATAGATTACTCTGCTGGGCGGAAAATATACCCCCCATGGGAGAAAACACAAGCCTATAACAACCAGTGCCTGGCGTTAAAAGAAATAGCCGGAGAAATACAACGCATAGCGTCGAGGAAATTCACTTTTCTATTCGATAGCACAATTTATTACTATAGTAGGATGCATCGTGTGATCCTACTAAAGGAAGTCGCAGAATTGTGACGTCAAGATGTTAATGTATTTACGTTTGATTTGGTGAGTTTTAAATACATAACATTGAAACAAAACATAAATTCTTAAATAACTCTAAAAATAGTTTTACATTTTCAAAAAATTATTATTCTTTATCTTGAATTAGTTTGTAGACGTAGAAATCTTCCAGCCAGAATGCAGATTAAAAACTCTGTGGAGACATAATTATGTCTATCTAGATTAGGGAACAAGAAAAAGATAAAATTGAAACGTAAATTAATGTTGTCCAAGAGCAAATGGTAGAGTGAGTGTGTATACTCGTCAGAAGAAGAGGGGAAGTACTATCAGCATATGCATCGTGGATGAGCTTCTCAGTTTCTTCCCTTTATTTCTAATTCTTACATTGACGTCTCAGGGCCAATTTCATGGTCAGATTGAGTACGCCTTAAGTGTGGCGCCACATTAAATACAAGAAGGCATCTAAACTTGAATTGAATGGGCCAGTTTCGCACATGAAGGTGTCTTCCTGCATTTAGTGTAGTTCTACACTTGAGGCATACTCATTCTGACCATGACACTGATCCTAAGTGGGAAAGTGCTTAGATTCTTTAGGTGCGTCAAGTTAAGATGCAAACCACTTCGCAAAATAGCTTCAAGCTCACCAAGTTAGGCAACGTCATTAAAATTTTAGTTCTAGTATTCACAAGAAGTGTAAGTGTTAGTCATGTTAGCTTTTTATAATAAACTGTCTCATGTATTATTAGCCCTCCGGAACATTTGCATATTTACACTAAATAAGATGGCAATGAGGAATCTAACGTTTTAGAGGAAATGTACTTGTATATCCATGGAGTGAGAAAGGTAAACTATGAAATGGGACCAAAGTCCTCATTACATCCGACTGGGATTCAAATTCTGACCTCCTTATCACCAGCACACCAGATACTGTGTGACTATAACGCATTTAACTACCAAATAATATTAGTGCTTATTCAGATTGGTAGGGTTTATTCAGCTTGACGGACATGCTTACCATTGACCCTGAAAGCTAGGGATCAGGTACGAATTCAGGCAGGGTTCATTGGAGAAGGATTTCTGCATTATGATTTTTCCTGTGATTTCAACACGGTTTATGAATGTGATTACTAGCGCAAATTCTTAAAATTCATTCTACTTGTCCTGTGTCTTCAAATTGATAAGTATCATTAGAAAATAATAGTTCTAAATGAATATTCAACATAAAATAGTGCATTTTTATTTATCATTATTTAGCATGGTCGCCTTTAGGATACCTTGGTAGATCTAATTAGTTTAGATGACACGATTCACAACTTACTCACGGCTAAATAATCTGAGGCCGACGTGGAATGGTGTGAATCTTACATAGAGGCTTCCGTATGTGTATTTCAGAGGGCTACTCAACGTATCTGACATAAACTAGCTACATCAATGGCTGACATTTCCATTACACAGATCACTACAGCCGCGTCTGCTCCAGTAATGGCTACAAAGCGAGTGAGACTTTCCACCATAAAACTAGAGCCATTTTAGGGATATTTAGGAATGTGGTCGAACTTCTGGAAGCAATAACGAGGCATCCATTGAAAAGAACCCACCAATAGTACGCATAGATAAGAAAGTTTATCTGCACGGATACCTAGAAGGCAAGCCAAAGCTCTTAGTGGACGGTATTGCCGTGACAGCAGACACGTATGAAGATTCAAAGAACATTCTACTATTACGAAACGCTGATAAGAACAAAATCATTCAAGCTCATCTGGATTATTTAGAATTATATTCCAAAGGGATTGAACACCACGTATATTGAGTTCAACCAACAAATTCAATCACTTCAATCACTAGGGGAGAGTGTAAACTGTTATAATAGGGTATCAGCGCCGAGGAAACTTCGCGCCTTCCAAGACGATATTTGTTGCCAGTGGATTACCAGAAGAGAAGGAGTCTGAGAACGAGACATATGAAAACTCATGGAATTTCTAAGTGTAAAAGTATCAGGACTACTTATCACTAAGAAAATAATATAATATACGCTTCAACCCCATAGCTTTATGCCTACAGCCGCCACACTTCACGTTCTTTCTATGCCTGAAAAAAGAATGAAATAAGTTACCGCGCGATAATTCCTATGTATTTTGTGAATAGAAACCACTGGACGCAGGGATGCAAGACAATAAAAGAAGTAAAAGAATGAATATAGAAACTAAAGGCCACTAACCATTGCTTCTTTTTTTTTTCTTAAATCAAGGTCACATTGAGAAAAACAGTGTCAAGAAGACCAAGGCATGTTGTTCCGAATACAAGAAACTTCACCATAAGTCTTTTGTAATGAGAAACAAATATTCATAACTTCTGTTGGCACCAAGCTTCACTTATCTACAAACTGCACGCATTTGTTACGAAGGACCAATTGGTCTGAGTAAACACACACTATATTCTATATGGAGGAATTCAATCCAGTTTAATAGCCAAGTTCCCAGTAGACCAAATTGAAATTATATATGACTGGTCAGCAAAACGTCACTGTAACCGATTTTAAAGATGCTTCAAGCCAGCGAAGATGTGTCCATTTTAATATTCGTGGATCGTGGACAAGATCCACGACATAAATTACTGCTTTATTGAGCACACGTATTCATTCACCGCACCCAATTACACCTCACAACGTCGATATCCTATCACGTACACAAAAACTGCAACTGTCCGATCCAAATAAAGAGTCCCAAGATCTTCCCATTGAAATTCTTATAGGAGGTGACTACTACTGGAAGGTAGTTGAGGACAGACAGTCCATACGGATCTCCCCAACGTCAGTGTTACTTCCAAAAATATCTGGTTGGATCTTCAGTGGAAACAGATCTGGTATTACAGCAAACCAGGAAGCAGTTAATAAAATCACATTAGAACAATATTTCCACTGTCAGATGAACATATGATACAATTCCGTAACTTAAAAACGATAGATATCACTGAGAAATGAACATTTAATACTAAGGACACCCTTATTCTAAAGGAATTTCACGATGGATTTTGTCTCGAAGATGGAAGAAGAGTTGTGTCAATTTCTAGAAGAAAATTGTAATTTTATATAACATATATAAGCCCCTCAGTAATACATAAGAACGTTTAAAGTAGTTAAATTTAAGATTGCAGAGAGATGAGAACTTGAAGAGCATCTGCTACAACCACATGCCTTACTACATCTTGAAGTAACAGCTAGAAGTTTCTTCACCTGAGTAAGCATCAAGGAATCTATTTTACCTACCACATCATGCAGTAAAGATTGAAAGTCATGGGTTGCCAAGTGGAGGATCGTTTTAGACGCGTCCTCCCGTGAACCAAGTGCACTGTCACTAAATGATGCAATAGATTTTGGACCAAATTTACTGCCTGCAACTCTTTTACATTTCCGATTACATAAAAAGACAATTGCCGGTGATGTTAAGCCTGCATTCCTACAGCTAAATTTGGATAGGAAGGATAGGGACATGATGAGATTCTTATGTTATTCTGACCTACAGCCCCCACTACTACTCAACGGATCTCACAACTTCACGCAACTGCTAATTCTACAGATACACATATGATTTCATCACTTAGGATATCGCATTATACTCACCAAGATTCGCTCTGAATTTTGGATACTTCGATCTCATCAACATATCAAGAATGTTTTACATATGTGCTTACAATCTAATATAGAGAATATTCTCCTAGGTCTGGAAATTGATACCCCCTCTGCCTACTGACAGAGTAAAACCCTTGAAACCTTTCGCAGTCACTGGGATGGATTTTGCTGGCCCTCTTTATGTCAAAATGGGGAGAGTCACCTAAAGGTCCTATAGAATACACATTACATTTGCTACAACACGAGCCACACACTTGGAAATGTGCACGGACATGTCTACAAACAGATTTCTAGTGGTACTTCAGAGATTTGTGGGGAGGCGGGGTTTTCTCCAAACAATTTACACAGACCAAGCCAAAACCTTTCATCCAGCATGTAACGAATTGAATTAACTATGTCACATATTCACCTCCTGAAGGACACATCAATACGTCGCTAAACGCCGCATCACCTGAGAATGTATTGTACCTTAATAGATTGGTAGGGAGGTTGGTGGAAAAGGATGTTTGGCACTTCCAAACGCTGTCCACTGAATATACTGTGGAAAGGCCAAATGGATTAGGAAAAATTCAACATAATATTAGTGAAGATAAGCCGCCATTGACTCCAGACCAATTTCACAAGACTGAGAATACTTTGAGACTTGGACAACAGCACATTTATTAATTGGAGAAAAACTAACATCAATACCAACTGGAAAGGAACCCTATATAAGAAGAGATCTGATCAAAGAATTTATGCGGAGACAAAAACTATCTGATGACCTCTAGAAGTGATGAACGAAGGATTACCTATTGGATTTAAGGACTTTACGTGCAGTCCGACGTCCACGTGGAAAAATAAATAAAAATTCTGACTTGGAGACATCGTTCTTCTCCATGAAGACCATCACCCAGGGCGTATGTATAAGAAGGCAAGAATTAATGACATCATCCCTAGGCGAGATCATAATATTAGGAAAATACGCATCTGCATTCCTGATGGCCTAAGAATCAACCGACTGGTCCAACTAGTCTTCTTGTTGGAGGTTGACCAGGTTGGGGAGGATGTTGGATGTTATTGCCACTGGCTACCTTATATGAATCCGCCTTGTATTTATGATCTTAGTCATGATGTATTTATGATCACTATGTCCTGATATGTTTTGTTTTAGTGACAACAATAATGTAATAAAGATTGATTAACTTGCACTTACGTACTTATTTCTTTCTCCACAATCCTAGTTCCTAATGTTATATGGTTAATAGTTTATTTTTAGGTTAGAACGTATATTAAAATAATTCTAACAGTTTTATCTATTCACTGAATATAAGAAAGAGTAGGTTACCATAGATTATTTACAGCTTATTTCACTGTTAATCGTAACTCTTCACTAAGCAGTCCAGTTTGTATAGTTTGTAACTTATAACACAATGTGTGTCTTCTTTGTGAGTATTTGTTAATTTAACATATTAAAATCTGGTAAAAATTAAATGTTGATAAAACAAGAAGATAAAATATTAGTGAATATTGATGGTTAAATAAATAATAATATTATATTTGAAGTCGGTTTTAAAACACAAAAACAATTGATACGATTTTTAAAATGTATAAATTAAAAAAGGAAAAATACAAGTTTGATGAAACAAAATGTGATAAAATTAATAATAATAAACTATGATAAAACAATAAAGTTTCTTCTTGGTTATTTTTGAAATCATAATAAGTTTGTGTTTATATTTTTATTATTAAAGTGAGATAATTAAAGTTATTAACTGAGCACCAAAATTTCAATCTAATTACATTTGAACATTTCTTTATCAAAATGTGTCGCATAGCATTAATGTGTGAAGCGAATTAATTATATTTGGAAATCATGAAAGATATAATAAACTATCTGTTTTGATTCCCTTCTCAATTTTATGTTATGAAAGATTTATTTAACCTCAGCCGTACAAACGACTAGTCAGTTCTTAATAGAAATAATCTAACAGCAAATTAGGTTACGGTAGTAAATAACCAACAAAAAATTATTTTAAACCATGAAGGAAATGTGTAATAGAGTTTTATTTATATTTCAGGCTATTGTATGAGGAATTATAATTTTTCCCCCATTTTAATATAAATAGCGTTTAAACCTAATTATGAAACAAATCGCTGAACTAAAATTATATAATTGTACTTTATTATAAGCTAGTAGACAATGTCATGTTCATATACACGCTTCAGTGAAATCAACTCAAAACTTATCAGGCTACACAGATATTGTTAAGAAAGGTTCCCACGTTAAATTTGTTAAGTTTTTTTTTATGATGAAACATCGCATCAATTCAACGTTACTTTAGCCACTTTTTTTAAATGTTTTCGAAACATCAGCCTCTTATTAGAACAAGAATCTTCAATTCAAATCTCTTTTAAATAAAAGTCATGAAATTCATTGAAACAATAATGCAATAAATATAATTCATAATTTTTCGTGCGTCTCGAAATCAGAGCGTTTCCCATGATTCAGGTATATGTAACATTTAATTATGAACTGGAACGTGAATACGTATTCTGTACATTACCTCTATTACTGTACTTCTAGATTGGGCGGTGTAGGAGGAGCTTAAGGAAGGGAAGAAAAGTTACCAAAAAGGAAAGGGGTTTAAACCCTAGGTATTATGAGAAAAACTTAGTAATATGAAAATAAACGAGAAATAAAAATTCTCGCATATTAATGGTTTTCCAGCTTCAATGATCAAATTGACTAAGATGTCACTCTCGCAATAGACCAGATTGGCAGTGATGGGGAGATAGGAGTTCAAACACCAGTCGTGTGTACGGAAGGTGGTTTATCATAAATAGTTCTTAACTGTGATATGGATGCATTTCCTCTCCGTTTTATCTTATTCATAACTATCTTATTAGTATAAATATGTGGATAGCCCAAACAGGCAGTAAAACATGACGCACCAAAATTATCTAAGTGGTTTGAAAATTAGCAGACTTAAATTTAAAAAACCTTCCCATACCTAAGATTCATGGGAAATGTTGGGTGAGAAACTGTAAGTATTTAAGGTGTTGAAGAATAATGGTGAAAAAGGATGTGTATTTTGTAGGCCCAATAGTATTATGGGAAATTTCTAGCAACATGGAAATAAACAATCTCACACCACACCTAAGTGATTCGACAATTTGTTAAAAGTATTAGACTTTTTAAGAAAAAGTGTTCCCATACTTGAGTGAGTGAATCAAAACACCTACTCACTAGACAAATGAACGTCTACGCTATTGTTTAAACGCACAATTTACTGTAAGAAGAGAAGCGGCAATCAAAACAATAGCGCAACGCCTGCTTCCGTAATAGGAGCCCAACAACCGTGAGACAGAAATCAACTCGCAATGTACCACAAGGTTTCTAATCGTTTCGGAATAATTCTTTGCAACTAAACATTGTGAAAATAAAGTTTAAGAAAAAATAGTTTGCCTAGGTCAGTTACGTTACATAACGACTATTGTTTTGTCTGGCTGATCGTTGCGTGAGCTTTGAATGAAAGGCTAATTTGGAGGCAATTTAACCTAAAAGATTTGTTCTGGGTGGGGGTAGTGTGGGGATAACTAGGTATGTATGGGCTATTTTTTTTTAAATAAATGGGTTTTATCTCAAATTATTTAGTTGACGTTAATACTGATGCTGAGATCACGATCAACTTAACGTTAACTTAACGTAACGTTCACTTAAAGTTAACTTAACATGTGTGATCACGATTCACGTAACTTAACGTAACAACTCAAGCCAAACATCTTCATTCCCGAGCATTATCTGTGATTGGTACTAGTTTTACAGTGATGATCTGTGAATGTTTACAGTTTTCAATCGATATAATAAATATTTATTACAAAATATTTTTGATAAATTTAGCTTTCCTATTATAGTTAAATTATTTTGTTTCAATGTCTGATCACTAGAACTTACGCTAAAGAGTAAACATTGGTCATAATACCAACAAATGAGTTACTAAATATCCCTGTTGACGTCACTCCCATAATGATTGGCTGGCTAGGTCACGTGATACCCTTCAAGTAACGTTCACTTAAAGTAAAAGACCTCTCAGGACATCTCTTACGTTAAGTTAACTGCAAGTCAACGTTAAGTTAACTGCACCGAGATCGCCTCCATTTAAACACACGAGGAGGTCCTTTACGTTAAGTTACGTTAAGTTAACTTTAAGTTAACGTTAAGTTGATCGTGATCCCAGCATAAGAACGCTGTAGGGAACGTGAAAAAAGGTAAGTGTTTTTTTAGCAGATTTTTTTTTTTAATTTCTGGTCAAAATAAAACAAATATTTCTTCAGTAAAAACATATAGTTTAATTTTCTTCACATCATGATGTCAACATTTGTTGCATATCTGTCTACGGTGTCCTAAAATTTAATGACAACTTTTTCTCTTCGTTTAAAAATTTTCTCATCAAATGCCGCTATGCATTTGATATCATCATGTGAAGAAAATTAAACTCTCCGTTTGTACTGAAGAAATATTTTATAAATTTTGGTCAACAAAATGTTTTGCTATAAATGCTACAAAAACTTGTCTTTTCTCGCCTCTCCTACATTCCCATCTTAACGACACGATGGACCTTTATAGTTGGCTCACGTAACGATTTGAATAGAGTTGGTGTGTAAAGTTAAATCTTCTTAGGATGGGCCTTATCTGATAGCCAGGAAAGTTACTTGATCCACTTTTCCGTATTCATGCAAGTCATCATAACTAGACCTACTTATATTATAGTAAAGTGTTTTCATTGTTGATCGCAAAAAAAGTATGTTTGTAATTTTTTAATGGGATTTTGCTATGAAAATTTGACTAGCTATCAACTTTACTCTATCCGGGAGGTCGGGTATTTAATCATTGACCGAGAGTACTAAATTTAGGCTGGGGAGGTGGTGATGATATATCTGTTCACCCACCTTCTCGTCAAGCGAGTTCGAGACCTTGTAATTCCTTTTTCCTCATCATTAGTTAGATAAAATATAAGTTTGGAAAGTAAGAAACTCGTAGAAAATATAAATATATTTTTTGAAGCCAGCTATGGCAGAATTTTACTATATAGGATTATTGTTGCTTTATAGATAATGAGAATATTTATAAAATATGCTAGCTTCAGGTCACATGATTTGACGTATGAATACATTAAAGTATATCTAGTAACGTTTTAAGCTGTCAGATAAGGCTCTTCCTATTAATATTGGACCAAAGTTTAATCTGTCTAGTAATAATAATACTGAAATTGAAGCTAATAATAATAATAATAATAATAATAATAATAATAATAATAATAATAATAATAATAATTAAGGCCCAACATAATGTTAACTAATTAATCGGTAGCTTCATTTTTGAATATAATGTGTTCACACTCTCAGCAGATCACACTAATACTTGTAAATTGGTATATTTTATATTTACCTTCTGAGTCGACTGCTAATATCATCAAACTAGTATACAAATGAGACTTTATTCTAGAAAACAGACACTAAAATAACTCCCTCGGCTTTCAATTTATCGCTCTGAAAGGGAAAAGCCCCAATTTTATCACTGGTTTTTTCGGCCATAGCCGAACCAGCAATAGAACACTGGACCATCAGTTTAGTAGACAGACTTGTTACCGACTTATCTAAGGTATTCGAATAAGACATTAGCTAGTCTGTGACCCACTTTGGTGGCCGCATCTTATAATAGACTAGACTAACGATTGCAGAGATATCGGGGCTCGACTCCCGGTCGGGTGTACTGAGGGTGGTTTTCCTATATGGTTATCCACTCTCCTTCCACACAAATGCTAATACACGTTCTCTAAATTTAACCTTTCTCATCCTAACTCACTAGCGTAATTGGCGTCTAATCTGAACAGGTCTTGTCTATGGACACGAAAGTGTTACGGTTTAGCAGAATTCCCCTGAGTAATGGACGTACACCCTTAATATAGTTCAATTTTCATAGGAAGGCCCTATTTGATAGCTAGAATATTTACTAGATCAACTTTCACGTATTCATACTTCAAATAATGAGATCTAAAACGGTCGCTTTTGATTACTATCATCAACATTTATAAAATAATACTTACAGTATAGCGAAATATTATCAATGTTGGACGTAAAAGAAAATGTTTGTATTTCCTAAAAGGACATTCCTATGAAAATTGGACTTTGACTTTACTTTAGATACCAACTGAGCTGAACGCTGAACTAAATGTTGGTCTTATATTAAAATATATCGCTTGGAAAAAAAAAAGGAGAGGACATTTTAACTAGTTTAAAATACATAAATTACATAAAGAGCATAAATTTGGAGTGAACCCCTTAAGATAATTTTAACCCTAACAATCTTGTGGACACGCCCAACGAAACCTCTCAAACAAATTTATACGGTAACGGTCGGTAGAACTGACATTAATACCAAGGCCGGTAGTGGCAGTGCTACGGATTCTGGTCTTTGGACGGTACTGTTGGTTGATGTTCTGTAAGAAACCTTGGTTGTTTTTGTTTTTTTTGTACATTAAATACGAAGACCTCTTCCGTTTAGTATTTCGTTGTGTATTGTTCGCCTTAAAGTGGGACATCTTTAAGAGAAGGAAGGTCGCAAATATGTCACTTGCAAAGTATTTGTTAAGTTAAACATATATACACTTACATTTGGTTGGAAAAACTAGAACGTGTATAAATTTGTTTTGTTGACATGGGTTTATTAATGTGTCGCACTTAGCAAGTAGACGAGAAAGCATCTAAGTCTATTCATTAATTCACCGTGACAAGATTTTATCACAGATTACATTTCTTTATTTTAGCTCTACCAGCGTTAGTAATAAAAATAAAAACCGTACCCAACAATTAACAACGAGATGAAAATATTTGTTTCATTTCAAAAAATCTGTTTGATGTACTT
The DNA here is from genome assembly GCA_902151455.1 of Timema bartmani. Lineage (NCBI taxonomy): Eukaryota > Metazoa > Arthropoda > Insecta > Phasmatodea > Timematidae > Timema > Timema bartmani. The sequence continues at coordinate 7,870 of CABFWB010003152.1, read as the reverse complement.
GTGACCTGGTCAACTGATATTATTTGTATCAATTGGTTTACCACCTTACCTCCACAATAATGCAGGTACACTTTCTCTAATTGTACCTTATTCCTGGAGATCCGATTAGTGTTAATATGCGGATAGCCCTGCGGATATTAAGACGCGAATATCTAAGTAAAAATTTGGAAGAATATTCTCATCAAACCGTTTAAATTGTTGAGCTATTTCGGATATACATTAAAAACGTTGAGCAACAATTCAAAACTTTGGTTTGTATTACAAAAATTAGTAGGCCTGCGTTCTTAGTTAGCGGCAACTTTTTAGCGGCAACAAATAAAACTTATAGCTTCTCGGACACATCTGGCTCTGATAACGGCGTAGATGCGAATATATACCAAACCTTTATAAGTCCATCCTTCTTTACGCCAATGTTGTTTTTTGATACAACCTTTTTGATACAACCTTTTTGATACAACCTTTTTGTAGCTTAGAGCACATTCAAAACTAACGGTAGTGTGGCGGGCACCAAACACTTTTTCAACTAAATTTATAGCCGAACATAATTCTTAATGCAAATAACACACACACAAAAATACATTTTATTTTAAAAAATTGTGAGTTTAAAATTTAAAAAAAATATTTTTTAAATTCGTATATAAAATAACGCAAATGGTACACACGCAAAGTTAGTCCAAAATAAGTTTAAACAATTGAAACAATTTTCACCAAACCAAATGTCAATGTCAATAAATAAAAAAAAATACTGCTTTATTTACAATTTTAACAAGACCAAAATAAAAACACAAGGAAATATTTAACTACTCACCACCATCTTGGCGCTTAGGTACATTTTTAAAATGTATGGTTATGCTGTTTATTCAGGCAACAAAGCTGGGTGGGCCCATGTCAAGATATTTACAAATTAAATAGGAAGAATTAGCATGGTATTAGTGAGTATAATGATTGTTCCGAGTAATAAAGTACACTTTGAAAATGAGCCAGCAAAGAAAGAGAAATGAAAGGGAGGGATTGGAAAGGGGGGGGGCTTTCAATCACCAACTTCTTGATAAGAGCATACCTAGAGATAAGCACAAACTTGACTTTTGTCGGAAAAGTGACAGATTAAAATTACTAGTCGAGAACTTTTCAGCTGTGGTCAAAAAGTGGCGGGCAGACGCAAAAGGCTTGGCGGGCGCCATGGTACCCGAGGGCATAGGTTTGGTGACCCCTGATATAGCCTATACGCTTATAAATGAAGGACATGAATAATATGAAGGAAATATACAAAGTTTATTAATTCTACAAACTATGGTTAAAAAAGGTTGAAATTAAAGAGGTTTTTATACTTTTTCTTAACTTACACTCATCTTTAAAATAAAGAAGTGCAAATAACCTAAACAGGCAGTAAGACGCTGTCGTAAAAAATAAAAAATATTTTAAATCCATAATGTAAATAATTATGTGACAATTTTAAAATTTATTTCAATTTCACAATAGATACCTTACGTTCTTAAAATAAAACAATCTCAAAGGGATAATATTTCTTGTATCATGAAGATGTGAACACATTCTTCGTTCCTAAATGTGTTGTTGAATTTCTGAGGACGTAAATTGTATCAAGTTTTCGATGTATTAAGTAAAATTCAGAAATACTATGGGCACTTTTTGGAAGATGAGCATTTGCAAATGTTTCAGTTTAATTATTTATAAGCATCCAAACTAGACTACAAACGGGATGAGAATGTATGTTAAAAAAAATTAAATTTATATATAATTAAAAAATAGTCATAATAAAGTAAATAAACGAATTTGAAAAACTTGATCATCTTCACCCCATTTGACAGTTTGTAGTTTATTCTTATTTTACTATAAATAAAAACATGTTTCAATATATATTCATGAAATAGCACGTTGGAGCTGAATAAACAGTTAAGAAATTATATTTATAAATGATGATATTATAAGCAAACGGTAATTTATTTACAAAATATTATCTCAAACAGTCTTTCAAGTAAACATGACGACTGATTACTCTTAAGTCCCAAAACATCAACGAATGTGTTTGACAAGATGTTTTTCTGATCCCCTTTAAATTTTATATCCCCCCCCCCATCAAAGAGAATGTGATTTTAGTGAAAGCCTTCTATCTAAAAGGATTGCGCTAGCATTTCATTCTCTTTGACGCAAGACGAAAGAGAGTAGGGGAAGCGGGGAAGGGGTAGGATATATTTTGGCGGCCAACATTCCTTAAGGGGGAACTCCCACAAATGTTTAACAAAACGTGTACTACAAACATCCTTAAATCGTATGGTAGCTATAATTTAATAGCAATGTTTAATTCTCTCCTATTAAAATAAAGGTAGTTTGTTTAAACAAAATTTATTTGATTTTTTGTAAATACAACCTTAAAAAAAGATATAAATTACTGAATTTAAACTTTTTAAAATAATTCTTATGATTTTTCTTCCGTGATTACGCCCAAGATATTGTTTTCAAAAATGTGATGTCTCGGTTTTTAAAAAGATTGTTTCTTTGGATATTTTCTGAATAGTTTAGAATTTTTAAAAAAATAATTAAAATATGTTTTTAAACAATGATTTGAACAAGGGCCATATTTTAAAAAAAATATTTATTAATTAAAAATATACGTATGGAGATATGTAAACTATTATTATTTCACCCCCTTCATATTTTTATACCTATTCACCTGAAAAGTTTTCTGAAACCACACATAAAGTGTATTATTTTTAAAAACGGAATATCATTGATTGTTAATTTGAGTTGGCCACTAAGTTGTTGTGTCTTGAAGCCATTTCCTCCACCGCTCAGCGACCGATGGCTCTCCTAACAGTGCCACGAGGGTTTGTTACGACTACGTTATAAACTGATTTTCGAATAGACATTTTTCAGTGAGAATAGTCCTAATGTTTTCGCTCTAAAAATGCAAAAATGTGTAGTAATATTATCTACTATCCATGACATTTTAAATATTTAGTACATGTTTGAATAGTTTTTTCTTCTGTGTATGATATATTTGTGATATTTTTTAATAATTTTAACAATTTGCATTAATAAAACTAATTTGTTTATCTGTGAGGTGATTTTGTACCTTGGTTCTAAATAAAACAATGTGCATGGGGAACAAAAAACCGCGACCCATTAGAGTAAAGAAAATAAAGTTTTGGGGTATAAAGTTGAAACTAATTCCAATCAAATATTCCTTGATCAGTGTTAGAATTTTAATTCGATTTATATCGAGTATGAAACAAGTATTTAGATTAGCTAACATGAAATACACCATCACTTCTTATAGTTTGAATAAGATTATACACATCATATTTTCTTATTTTCAACTTTGCATTAGAAATATGCTCGTTTATTTCTTACAAAGCAGAAACATTTAGCTTCGTAAGAAAATTAATGTTCTCAGAAATCACAACAATATTAACTATATTAAAGAGATTTTACTTGACGGAAACATTTCCTCTAAATTTATATCTTCCTTAGTCCTGCCCAGTTATTATAATTAAAATGCGTATAGCCCCGCTGGATAATAAGCAGGGCCAGATTAAGGGGGCGAAGGAGTACGTGGTCATGGATATGGACCTCACGCTTGAGGGGGCCCTTTAATACCACGTACATAATTTTACTACAATTATTTTTATTTAAAATGGGATTTAAATCCAGATTGCCTCGTCATTAACAGTCCAGTTGATTAACTGAGTGATGCCTTTGACCATTCGACCACTAAAGTGTGTATATAGAATGTAAAAAATACTTAGAACAATGTGACATCCAAACCGATCTGTCAACAAAACATCTATTAGGCCTAATATTTATATTTATGTTTGCTTCTTAAAAATGGGTTTATTGTGCACATGGTTTTAAGTTTGTTGGCATTTACAATCAAATGATTTTAATAAAAAGTACATACAACCCGAACAAGTAGTAAAAAAAAGTTGGGGGCCACACTTCTTCGAAGTGGCCCCAAGCCCCAGAATAACTTGATCCGACCTTGATAACAATACTCGCAAGAAAATAAATCTCAATACATGAAGTTGAAAAAATGTTTGTCTGGAAATGAAAACCCACTTTTATATGAAGTACTTAGTTGAAATTTTCAAGAAAATAGAGGGCTTGCCCGTTTTAACCAGAAAAATTTTAAAATGGGAAATTTCAAAATGAATCTCTGGTAAATAGAGGGGGTCAAAATAAGAAAAATAATAATTTCAAATATGCTAAAAAATTGAAATTTATAAGATATGTATGGAGACATCTCCAGATAATCAAATTAATATTGTCATATTTAATTTTTAAGAGAGTTGGAGAAAGGGGAATCCGGAGGTTATGAATATTTTCCAAACTAATAAAAACAGATAGTTTTCAGCGTGGTAAAAAACTGAAATTCAGAGGGCAGGTAAAAAAAAACACGCCAAATAACTATCAAAGTGTCACCTCCTCCTTTACGTTTATCGATCCCGTGGGCCTAGAATCTGTCAGTATATGCTATGGGAAGGTGATTGTTTATTTTTGTGTGGGTTCGTGATTGATGTTAGACTTGGTTTTTAAATGTGGTGTTGGTAGTGATATTAGAATGGTAGAACTTAGAGAATACTCGGAAGCTTGTGACAAAACGAGGTGTTGCTAGGAATACCCCATGGCCTGTCTGATTCTTAGGTGATCCCTACACGGTCCCCGAACCCCGATACCCTGGGCTCAAGTGGTAGCCCCCAAAACAAGTACTGATGAACCGGCATCCTAGCCCACGTAGTTCCGAATTGGGCAGAGCGACCCCTAGACTTCAGTGCTGATTAGTCAGTCATACTGGCTGAATCCCCTACTTTTATCCTGGCCACTGGCCTTGTTTCTTATTAAGGAATGCTGACACTGATTTTGTGGTCAGCTCTTCTATTCTATTTGTTTGTAGGCTAGTCAAAACAACCTGCAAAGATCGTTTTGTCACTCGCAACACATAACATACAATATTACACAAACACGCCTTCCAATTTAGGCTGTGCAGTTACAAAATTCACGAGAATTTATATTTTAAAATGGTATTCCATTAAATATTAGGAGAGGAGTGTAAACAGAAGTTTTTTTTAGGTTAGATAGAAAAAATTTCCGGGCAGTAGAAGCGAGAGCTAAAGATCACACGATTATTTTTAATTTTCTAAAAATTTCTTTGGGAGTTAGATCAATGGGTTGGGAGAGGGGGAAGGTAAAAATCAAAAAATCAATATAAACAATTACTTTTGTGTGTGATAAGAAAACTGAAATTTGATAAGCAGCTAAAGAAACCCCTTCAAATGACCATAAAATCCTGAAATTTTAAATTAAGACTTAAACATAGCGAATGAGGGTGAAGGAGGAGGGGAAGGAAATGTATGTGTTTAAAGAAAAAATAAAACTTTTAGGTGAGCTATAAAATTGAATTTTGACAAAATGTAGAAGGGTTACACCAAATGAGTGTTAAACATTTGATATTTCTCAAAGAGGGATTTTGAAATGGGGGATTATATATTGCATATTATAAGTCAAAAAAATTTGGATAGCCAAACGTCTGAGCATATGGACATTTTATATTAAGGCCTGGGGAATGGCAGAGCTTGGAAATGAGACAAAAATTATTTAAAAAAACTATTTTTCAGTGTTGTTGAAAACTGAAATTTGACAATAAATTAATAAAGCCGTATCAGGTAGCCAAATAAGTCTTAAATTTAAAAATTGGTATGTGATAGCTGAAAATGTGTCTGTGGGTAGGGGTGAGAAAGGTAGATGGAGGAGTAGTAGTGGTTTGAAATCTTCAAAATTATTAGTAATTCTACTTTTTGACATAGAAGAAAATTTAAATTTGGCAAGTTGTTAAAATAACCACCTCTCATACCCAAAAGAGGTGGAAAGTTTGGAATTTAAAAATAGGGGGCCAGAAAAGGCATAAAAAAATAAATACTTTTGAGATATTGTAGAAATTTTTAATTTTTATAGGCAGACAAAAAAAATCTAAAAATAAACAAATATAAAAACCAAATATTATCTTACAAATAGAGCCATTAGAGTGATGATTATAAAACTAAAACTCGAATTATAGACTAGCACCTATCTAGGAGCAGATTAAAAATAAAGATTCCTAGTGACATACATTGGTGAGCAGTGATTCATTTTACCCATTATTCAATATATTTCTTTAACAGATTATGTATTTCATTTATTCTCTTTGGTGATCTGTGATGCTGTTTTTTAAAAATGTTTCTGCAACAATGACAGTCAAAATAATAGTGCTTAGATTGCACTGTCAATTAATTTAATTCGTTTGCGCATCCAGTTTGTGGATTAAGTAAAGATTTGTTTTAAATATTTAATATATTTTAATTTATTAACCACAATAATTGGTTTGGGGTGGCCAGAGATAGTTTGGTATTGTATAGTACAATGAGTAATTTTTAAAAAAAATTGGCAGCCTGGTGGTGAATGTCCCAAATTGATATATTTTGGATTTTTCTTACGTGTGCGAAGAACGGATCAAACTGCTAGTTGTATCTATTTAGTTGAAATATTTAACGTGAACTTTCTGAACAGACTGATTATGTCAGCGCATGAGAATTTCTACAAGCAAGAGCGATAGGCTCTACCAAGGAAAGATATTTTCACATACCACCCAGGTTTCTTTTACATGCAACAATCGACATGAGACCGACGACTCTACATCCCCTTCGAAGGAAGTTGCGCTACGGATTTTTATCACTCGATGGAAAGCCGTTGACCCTGGCTTGGTTTGAGCCCACGAACATCGGTGCAAGAACTTTAATTAAAGGCCACCAAGGTTGACCAAATTGTTAGTATTATTATACGATTACAGCTATTTGTGCTAAATTGTATGTGTTTTTACTAATTTGCATATTGTTCTTCTCATTTCAACGAAATAAATTTACATAAATCAACAAATTTAAGAGCTTCAAGCAGAAAAATCACTCCTCTTTTGATTAGAAAAGATGTCAAATAAATAATTTTAATAGATATGTAGTGTCAGTTTATTTCTAAAACATTCTTAGATATTTTATTTTAAAAACTATATACTCATTAGATAAACAAATATATGTATGGACTTTCTCGATCTAATGTTTAAAAATGGAGATATTTATTCATAAATTGTAATATATGTGAAACTAAATGGTACACACTAGCAAACCCAACATAAATTGCACTATACTTATGTAAAATATTTTTAAGTCCCTGTTTTAAATTTTATATTTTTATTTTTAAAGAATTAATGTCCTCATTTGTATGTTTGGACCAATAAAAGAGATTAATATTGGATCCACAAGGGTCAACACTTCATATTTAAATTTAGACTTCCTATCGACATTTTATTAGGTGTTGCAGTGATATTAAATTCCTCATTTATAAATTTTGACCAATAAAAAATGTAAATATTGACTATTGAGTCTAAAATGGAGATAGATCATTGCTGTACAAACATTTCTCCTAAGAGGTTTAAGGGAAAATAACATAAACTTTTTGAGATCCTTACTTATATTTATTTACTATATGGCATTTGAAAACCATTGCGTTAAAACTTAAGTAGTATCTCTTCACAACTAAAGTTCACAAAATTGTAATAATTGTATTAATATCAATATCTCAGAAACTGTTATTTTTATAAAAATATATTTAAAAGTAAAGTTTTTTATTTTTAATAGTACTACAATTTTGCAATTATAATTTATTTATTAACTCAAATAATTGCGGAGATACGGAAATTTCCGCTTCTGCAAAGTACCCTAAAAGTATTCTTCATGGGAAAATGAAAGTAGCCAGTTTATTTATAATCTTAATCAACGCCTAGATACGAATTTTAATCAAAATCGTTAGAGCTGATTTTGAGAAAATC
>CABFWB010003151.1:70492-86133 GCA_902151455.1 Timema bartmani | reverse complement strand
AGGAGTTCAGTGACATACACACGTACAGAAGAATTATATATATTAAGATAGGAGAAGTGACGATACCATTTTCTGTTACAAAGAGAGAATAAGACATACAGCTAGTTTAAAAAAATCTTTTTTTAAAAAAGATTTGACTAGCTCGAGGCCGTTGAAACGTAATTAGCCATCCCATTTATTTAGTTTAGTTTAAAGGGTTTTCCAAATAATCCCGATTTGTATAAACGGGTTTCCAGTGTATGGCGTATGAACACATGTGCATCTTTTCTCCTCTTCAGTCTCCTACCCCCTTGCACCCTCTAATTACAGTATAACCCCTCCCTCTCTAAGTATCTTCAAATTACGAACCCCACCTCTCTCTAACCGATAATTAAAATTAGTATCAATAAGGTAGCGCTCATTACAATGAGGAGGTGCAAAACGCTCGTTACCCAAACAGGTCAAAGGGGTTTATGAAACAAGGTACGAGTCACCCAACCCAACCAATTTAAAAACGTTGCTCATTATAAAACCAAGAGTATTTATTGTAGCAAACTGCCACCAAGTCACAGATATAGTTGATGTTTAGAGATATGTAGGTATTATTTTGATTGTTTTTGGTAGGCTACTATTACGATGTAACTTTAATGGAGTGCTTGGATTTATTAATTTAAAATTGGTGTTCTGGTAATGGTCCTTTAACACTGCTAAGCAACTCTGTCATTTTTGATTGAAATTAAAGATTTTACTGTTTATATCACCATGTGAAGAAAGTTAAACTCTTGTGTTTATACTGGAGAAATATTTGATTTATTTTGGCCAAAAAAAGTTTTTATATCAAAACTGCTAAAATACTGGCCCTTTCTCACTGACCTTTCCATCCCACCTTAAATACCTCAAAAAAATATTATTTAAAATTTTTTTTAAATAACCACGGTACGTGTTGGAAATTAAATTAAACTAAACGTATCTACTGGAATGAAAAACAGTATTTTTTTTAATAAAACTAAAATAAATCCCGAGCTTATTTTGCGTTTTCTTCTAGCCTGGCTTGCAGGTATTGTACAAATTTTAGTTCCTCTTTAAATAGAGAAAATCTTTTTTTCAATAAATAAGAGAGCTGATATCCATAGCCTCTGTCAAACACAGATACGACGCTTTTATTTTTTTTCAAATCTCTAAAGCCAATTACAGAAGAATTTATTCTTTTCAAATCGATACCCGTGTTCCCACTAATTGGATAAAAAGCAAGAAGATAATAAAAAAAAAATGAAGAATGAATTATGATGTAACGGGTAAAAAGTGAAATAGGAGAGGAATATAAATATAGCGTTGAAAGCTTATAAAATTAAATTTAACAAATGAACGTGCAACAACGTGTCGTTTTACACAGATGACGTCATGCCCATAAATCACATGCTATAAAATTATTTCGTGTGTCAGTTTCAAATTTCATTTTGTTTTAAATTAGATTAAGGTTATTAACGTAGCCCTACTAATATTATATATAATCTAAGGCTTTATTAAAAAAAAATTACTCATATAAATCGTCTTACTATCTAAATTGCGTATAGCCCTGACGGGTGATGAGACTCTGTGAAAAAAACTACAAAACAAAAAGATAAAATTGTCAATTAAATTTTAAACTTCCTTAGCTACTTATTTATTTAACTTTGATCTTATTAAGTTTGTACCGCGTAAATTAATGCTATATTCACTGGTGTACTAAACCAAAGGTCCCGGGTCCGATTCCCCTGTACAGGTTTCATTTTTCAATTCGAGGAATATTATATTATTAGTGTTATTTTAAAGGTATTGATGACATATATTCTATTAAAATTTACGGCTTAAAATGGCGTATGAAAACGGAAATACAAATCTAGTAGATTTTCTAGCTACCACATAATATTAGGCTTTTGTCCGTTTATTGCTTATGAATACATACAATTGAATATAGGCCTACTATTTATTTATTTTTGCGAATGTCATATATAAACACTAAATGCTGTCAAACCTAATATATGTAATTTGAATTAAGTAACTTTGTGTTATAAAATATATAATGACAACCTCAATTTACATAAACAGTAATATATTACTTTTAGCACCGCGTCTCACTACTCGTAAATAATATGCAAGCCCTGATTTAAGGAGAGGAGGTGGGGGGATACCTTAAAAAATGTATCTATAAATAAAATTAAAATTATATTATTTTCAAAGTTTTACATTATTTTATTTCATTTAGGCTGAACACAAAATTATGCATAAAATCTATTCATATAAAAGCCAAATACCACTGATTCACTGACTGAACACTGTATCTCAAGAACAACAAGGCCTAGGAAGCTGACATTTTGCATGGTGATTCTTCTTATACTGTAGAGGTGCGTTAAGAAATATTTTTTGAAAAATTCAACTCCTAAGAGGCCTAAAATTGGCCTAAGGCCTAAACCCATTTATCAGTTTATATCCAGGATAACAGGACAGAGCACTGAAATTTTGCATGGTGGTATGTCTCATATGTTCAATGTTAATTAAGAAAGGGTTTTCAAAAATTCAGATTCTATGAGGCCTAAAACTGGCCTAAGGCCAAAACACGTTTATTCACACCTATCTCCATATGGTGATTCGTCTTCTACTCTCTTTTTGCACGGTGATTCTTCTTTTACTGTAGGGTTGCATTATAAAACGCGTTTTCAAAAATTCTACTTCCGAGTGGCCTAAAACTTGGCTCAGGCCTAACCTCATTTTTAGTTTCTCTTATCCCGTATCGGTTAATTATGTATTTAACAGTTGTGTGGGGTCTGTTAAAAAAATTTCAGATTTCCCTTAGCGACCGGCATTCGCTATGTAGGCGTATAGTAATTTTTTTTCCAACTCCGTTGTTTCCTTGTATTTCCGTCCCATTGTAATTTTACACTTTCTTTTATATAAACTTTGCTCTAATCTTTATTTTCGAGTGTTTAGAAATGAGCTGAGGCGTATAACAAATGTTTTGAAATGAACAGAGGTGTGAAATAAATGTATCAATTGTTTTTATATGTAGAGATTACAGGTCAAAGTCCAGTGTACGGATACTTTTGAATTCATGTTTCGATTCCATTTATTTATTTTACAGCATATATGAAGTTACATAATTTGTGTTTCTTAAATAAGGTTTTATTTGATCTAAAGTCACGTGTGGATAAATATATTTATTTAAAACAATAAAAATCGTATACACACAAATTAGAATGAAAAAATAATAATTTACGTAAGTGTAAGAATATTTATGACTGACTGTATATAGTTTTATTTCTGATTCATTTTTATCACAACGCTATAGTTTGTGCTACCAGGTTTTCCTTTCATTTTAAGTATTTCATTTTTAGATAATATTCTTTTTATATAAACAGAGTTCATTTTTGTGACCTGTTTACCTTGAGTTCTTGTGTAGAAGTTTTAAGGATTTTAAGAGTTTTTTTTATAAGGTTTTTTTATATTTCCTGTCAGTTCCGTTTTAGACTACTGTTCGATAAAGTTAAGTTTGGTTTTAAGATAGGAAGGAGTTGTACTCTCTAGATTTTTTTTCTCTGCTTTAAATATTTATAGCTGTTTTGCCATTAAATTTTGTCGCGGGACACTTTCTACTGATTCTTATTTTGTGACAAATTTTTTATTTGTGTCATCTCCCACATGACTAATAAATGGTACGGAGCTCCGCACGGACTTTCTCGCTCTATTGATTAAAAATGGATTATATTTATTCAAAACTCGTAATATATGTGAAACGAAATAATATACACTAACAAACCCAAGCATAAATTGCACTATACTTACGTAAAACAATTTTTGAGTCCCGGTTTTAAATTTTATAATTTTATTTTTAAAGAATGTCCTCATTTGTATGTTTGGACCAATAAAAATGATCGATATTGGGTCCACAAGGGTCAACTCTTCGTATTAAAATTTCGAATTCCTGTTAAAATTTTAACATTTTATTAAGTGTTTCACAACTTCAAGTCATCGCATTGCTATTAAATTACTCATTTATACATTTTGACCAATAAACAATGTAAATATTGACTCTTGAGTCTAAAATGCAGGAGATAGATCATTGTTATACAAACATTTCTCTTAAGAGGTTAAAAGAAAAATAACAAACTTTTTGAGAGACTTACTTATATTTAATTACTCTATGGCATTGGAGAATTGTTGCGTTAAAACTTAAGTTGTATCTCCTTAAAACTAAATCTCACAAAATTGTATTAATTAATTTGCGAATATCTCAGAAACTGTTAGTAAAAATATATTTCAATTAAAGTTTTTTTTTAAATAATACTGCAATTTTGCAATGATAAGTTATTTAGTATCTCAAATAGTTGCGGAGATACGGAAATTTCTGCTTCTGTAAAGTACCCTGGAAATTATTTTCATAGGAAAATGGAGATAGTCATTTTTATTCATAATCTTAATCAACGCATAGATACGAATTTTAATCAAAGTCGTTAGAGCCGATTTTGAGAAAATTTATTTTTTTCCCTTTTCGCTTTTTATTAATCTACTCTTAATTTTAGGGTTAAACAGACACACAGACAGACGGCATTGTAAAAACAACGTTTTATGGTTCGGGAGGATAATGAGACGTTAACATCCATCAACATTTCGGGCTAGATTTTATTTTACGGTTGCAATACTTTACCTTGAGTGTTTGAAAAGTTAATACATATAATTGAGTATAGCTTGAAAGTTACTAGTTTTATAAAAATATGTTTCAAATTAAAGATTTGTATTATAAATAGACCTACATATTTTCAATGATAAGTAATTTCATATCTCAAATAGTTACGGAGATATGAATAATAATAATAATTTACGCGTCAGACCGGAACCCTTAAAGTCATTTTTACCGAAATATTGAGGATAGCCATTTTGTATATAATATTTAAATATGTTCATAAATGAAATTTAATCAAAATCGATAACGCCGATTTTGAGTATGTTGATTTTTTTTATCTTTTTGACCTTCAGTAAACTACCCTTAATTTTAGGGTTAGATATCCAGTTCCAAAAACCCTCAGGGCAACCCTATGAAAACCCTAGATACCAAGTTCTAGCCTGATCGGTAAAATAGTTTAGGCTCTAGTCCGAGATACAGACAGGTGGAAATTCAAAAACCACTTTTTTGGATTCGGGGGGTCATGAAACGTCGAGATTCATCAAAATCTCGAGTTCAGTTTTTTTGACGATCACAATACTTTCTCTACCTGTAAGATAGCGAGAAAGTAAAAATACACAGATTAGTTCTAATAGCTACCTCTAATTTCCTTTTCTTTTCCCAATACAAATTATTAGGCATGGAGCTCATTGATATTGACGGCGTGATGGTACCTCACCTTGTTGTGCCGGTGAAGAGGGACGGATCGTGTCTTTTCTATTCCCTATCATACTTCATGTTCGCCACTGACTTACTGGTGCCTCAGGTGCGGGCCAGTGTCATACAGCACATTTTTAACAACTGGGAACTGTTTTGATGGCAAGGTGATTATACAGTCTGAAGAGCCTGTTGAGGGAAGGCCCATATTATATTTTAAGTATTCTGGTCCCATCATGTCATCGCATTTTTAACCGCTCATACTTTAATAAGTTCCTCCTCCTCCTCCTCCTCCTCCTCAACAACCATCCGTTGTCCCTGCAAGTATTATTGTCCAGCGCTCTGCCAATGACAAAACCGATAGTGAATTTTCTTTTACTTATTTATCTTACCTTGCTCTTCCTAAAAACCCGTGTATTTCTGTTGTGCCTGTCTGTCTGTTGTGACGGTCTGTCTCAGCGGGATATCCTGCAGGGTGGGGTACCGGTGAATCAAGTACCCGGGGCGGATCCAACTATTAGGGATTTAGTGATATAAGGGAATATAGGACATTAGGCTAAGTGCTAAAATCTAGTTCATGTAGTATAAAACAAATGGATAGAGTAGAGAAGAAGGAAATGTTATATAGAGGGTAACTACGCCCCAATTTATAAATTAGGTTTTAAATTAGGATAAATGGAATAATGAAAATGTACTATACTGATCAATAAATAAAATAAAAATGTGCCTGATGATGATCTGAATTCTCCCCCTGACTCTGACAACAGTTCCAAAGTTACTCCTTCCAATGAGAAAAAAAGAGGGAAATAGCGCCGTGCTAGATTCACCGATAGAATAAAAAGAAAAAACTTAGGGAGTCTGTAAGAAATATACTGAAAAAACCCGATGTTAATAGGTGGTCTGTACAGGCTTATGACGAGAAAAATCCAGACGTTAATAGGGAGGCTGTTAAGAAGTACCCTGCGAAAAAACCTGACGTTCGTAGGGAGGTTGTCAGGAAATAAACTGAGAAAAATCCTGATGTTAATAGAGCAGCAGTTAAAAGACACAACGAGGAAAATCCCGATGTAAGCAGAGCTTCTGTATCCAGATACGCAATCAAACATTCTGAAGTCAATAAAGAATATGTTAGGAGAAACAAATAAAATAAAATATTGGTCCCGTGTAAAATAATTTTTTTATCAGGATTCAAGTATGACTGCAATTGAGACTATAGTAATGACAAGGTTGTTTCTATTGTACAGAAAGTCGAATTCAAGTGGTGTCACGCAAAAAAGGTGGAAAGAAGAATGCCCCGGTCTATGTTGTAGCAACGACAAGGTACATCGTCCGCCAATTAAACAATCTCCTAATCCTCTCCACAGCTTCCTTACTAATGATCATCCCGAGTCTCAACATTTTTTGACAAACATGAGGAAGTACCGGGATGTTTTCAAATGGCATCCTTTGGAGCTAAGGAGGTACATGAGGGAAATTTTATGCCAAATTTTAGGGTTCATGGACAAGTTTACCACAGGATAGGAATTTGTTACCTTCATAACTACAAAAACCCTCATTTTTACAAATATAATTTGTTGTCAATGATAAAAAGAGGTGTAAATTCGTTCCAATATCTTACCTGTTGTGAATCTCTGGTTAACTGAACAGCTTCAAAAAGTTCTGCACTATCACAATCCGTACATACAAGATTTAAAAGGGCAATGGAGAATGCCCCAGAAGGTCAAGAGCTTAAAGTTGTGATTCATGCGGACCAAAAACCTTCAGCTGGACATAGGGATCGATATAACGCACCTACAACGAGTGAGGTGGCTTTGTTGATTGTGGGGCATGAGTTTGAAAAGCGGGACATCGTTCTTCACACCAGAGACACTAAGTTGGTGCAGATCAATGAAACTCACCGTGCTTATGACGCTTTTCAGCACCCTTTTATGTTCTGCCATGGAGAAGATGGATATTCCATTAACTTACCACAGTTTGATCCAAATTCCAAAGCCCCTCTTAAGAAAAGAGTTTATGCTTCAGATTTTTACTCTTACCGAATCATTGAAAGAAAGGGTAATGAAAACTACATATTACTCTATCGTAGTCCTCTTAATCAGTTTTTGGTTGACAAATACGCAAAGATAGAAACAGAAAGACTGAATTTCATCAGACACAACCAAAGTAAACTGCGAACAGAAAACTAAATACACCTTCGAGACGCTATGTGCAAGGGAGGTGGCCAAGTTTCTGATCTTGGCAACTTGGTTGTGTCACCTTCGAGTTTAACTGGTGGTCCCCGTTACATGCACGAGCTGACTCAGGACGCTATGACCTATGTACGTCAATATGGTCATCCTGATCTGTTGATCACAATCACATGTAACCCTAAGTGTACCGAGATACAAGAGGCATTAAATGTTGGACAAAAGCCCCAAGATAAACATGACATTACTGCTCGGGTTTTTCATATAAAAGTTTTAAAAAAATCCATCTCTTGACTAAAGGCTCTATTTGCGGTCAAATTAGGTGTAACATGTACACTGTGGAGTGGCAGAAGTGTGGTTTGCCTCACGCCCACATTTCGCTATGGCTTCAAGACAAAATCATGATACCTGCCCAAATCGAGAGTGTCATAAGCGCAGAGATTCCTGACGCAGAACTTGATCCAGTCCTTCATGAAATCGTAAAGTCTAAGATGATTCATGGGCCGTGTGGAAATCTGAACAGAAACTCACCATGTATGATTGGTGGCTCATGTAGTAAGAGATACCCACGTCCACTAACCAAGGATACTCAGACTGCAGATGACGGCTAAACCCAGTATCGAAGACGATCTTGTTCTGATGGCGGTTTTAGCCTTGATAATAAGTGAGTGGTACCGTACAATCCTGTCCTGCCCAGAACCTTTATGGCTTACATTAACGTGAAGTTATGTAATTCTCTGAAATCCAGAAAGTGGATCTGAAAATATGTGAACAAGGGCAGTTATCAGGCAGAGTTTGGCTTAGAGAACGAATGGAATTAAGTTACCAAGTGTGAGGCAGAACGCTATATTAGTAGTTTTGTGCTTGGAGAATCTTATGCTTCCCCATTCATGAAACATATCTACCCATCATGCATCTCTCTATCTATCTTTAGAACGGTCAACGAATTTATTCTACACCTGATAATGTCACAGGTAAAGTACAGAACCCTCCAAAAACCACTTTCTTAGCATTTTTCGAACTTTGTAAAGTAGATGCTTTTCTAAGAGGGCTTCTCTACAATGAAGTTCCGGCTTACTTTGTTTGAGAGAACAATAAGTTTAGCCGGAGGAAGCAAGGAAAGGCTGTCCCTGGACAAGCAGGAGTCAAACAGGACCAAGTACTTGCTCGAGTGTACACTGTACAACCAAACAAGGCCGAAAGCTATTACTTGCGACTCCTACTTCACAAAGTTGAGGTCCCACTTTCTTTAATGACCTTAAGGAAGTGTCTGGTGTGGTTCATCCTACTTATCAGTCTGCCTGCCAAGCGTTGGGGTTGTTGGAGGATGACACTCACTGGGACCACACTCTGGAGAAAGCCGCCATTTCTGACTCTCCATACAAGCTCCGGGAACCATATATATATATATATATATATATGCATAAATNTTCAGTTAAGGGTTCAACAAATAGTAGACCCATGCTCTGCAAATATCAGATCTGTGGACAAATCTCTAAGGTCACATCGAATCCATGTCCTTTGAAGAAAAAAAAAACACACTCTTTAATACACTGTGTTCTCCCCTCTAACGCGCCCAAGGCTTCGACGTCTGCACAAGGCCCCAATGTAGTGTTTTTTTTATCCTCCCCTCCCTCTTGTTTCATCACGATTCTCCACTCACTCTATCCCGGAGCACAAATTGCCTTTTACGGAAGTGTTTAGTGGCGAATCGTGACCCGCAGCGCTCTCCAGATAATGTACTCTCTACGTACCGGAGAGAATGTTGGGAAGTCCTTCCCTCCCCTCGAGTCATAACCAAATCTCGGAATCTAGGTACAGTCGTTAACAAAGAGACGCTCCTTAAAACCTCGCTTTGAGCGCCATTTAATACAACAATATTGCCGTCAGAGGAGTGGGGAAAGAGGATATCGGTGCTCGAATATAACTGGTGGACCTGCACACCTCTGTTTATTATCCCGTCTTGCCGGTGAACGCTGAGGAAATCTCATTGAACTTACCTTGCTCAGAGCGTATAACCCGAACGGGTAGTAAGACATGGTGCTAAATAAATAAAATAATAAAACCTTGCTCATCCTGGTTATATTAGGACCTACCGTTACTTATACCCTGATTTTTGTTGGCATAACAGTAGTGTATCTGATAGTTACTAAATTATTATTATTATTATTATCACCGCGTCTTACTACCCGTTCGGGTTATACGCACTTACGCTAATGTGTAATGGTAGGGTAATTGTGAGATGAAATGGAGGACCTACAGTTTAACGTGGAATCCGAACCACGGTGGAGGCCAGGCACTCCTCACATTCACAAGTTGTGATTGATACACGTCTTGTCAGAGGTGAAGGAAGGGTTTGACAATCAGATAAATCTGTGCCCGGACCAAAGTTACTAAAGTTACTAAAAAAATGGTTAAATATTCGTACATCAAGATATGTTATCTGCAGCTGTTCCTTTTTATAGATATTATCAATACCTATAAAATGACTCAAAGACTATATTAAAATGTTATCAATGTTGGCATCAAATAAATATGTTTGAATTTGCTAAATTGTTTTTCCAACCAAAATCAGGGTATAGAAAGGTAATAAGAGTTCGAACCAGATGTCGCATTGTGTGAATCACTCAAAAAAAACTGTGAAATGGAAACCGGTGAAACATTTATACCATTCATAAAATACCACAAATTAATTGAAAAACAAATATTTAAAATGAACCAAATTTTAGTTATTCAAATTTTATTGCTGTCGGTTTCCTGACAGCAGCGAAGTTTGAATCGGTTGAATATTTTTTTTTTTACTAAATTTTGTTTTTAATGTTGACGTATTTTTTTAAAATATGACATCCCAATGATTTTGAAAGTAGAATACAGAAAACCGCCCTACAATACGAAGCTTGATTCGAGCTGTACTATAGGCTCTATCCGTAGGTCTGAACAATGAACGGGCTCCAAAATAAATAGGTACAGGCAAAAAGTCACTGAAACTGGCAAGATTGACTGCACGGATAGCGAACTTGGACTCGGTAGGCCAGGAGTCAATCTCGATAGATCTGCAATGTTATTTTTACAGCACGTATTTACTACCCATTTGGGCTACAAGCATATACTAAAAATACTAATGAGGTTAGGATGATGTAGGTAGCACTTTAGAGGGAATTTATACAAATTGGTGTGGAAGGGGAGTGAAAAACCATTGTAGGAAAAAATGCCTCAAGTCACCTAGCCGTAATTAAACCCCCAACCTAATTGTTGCAGAAAAATTAGTCCAAGACAAAATTAACGCCTTGGTCTGCGTGCCCACTTGGTGTGAGTAGGTATACGTTTTGCTGCTTTACTAAATTTGATTTGTAGAAATTTCTGAAGTACCAAGAATATATATTGAATATTATCCTCTAATCATATAACTGGCTGTAAAATGTATTTTCATAAAATATTCACACATATACACACACACACACACACACACAAAACCTTGATTAAAGTGATCTTTAAATTATTCACATCTTGATATATCATATGAATATAAGGCTAATATGAACTCCTCGTTAGCTTAGTCGCGGTTATGAAGAATACTCATTCTCACATGAGGTAGATAGTCCCATTACCTGAATGTTACAACCTCAGCTCTGGTTTTACGTTTCTTACTAACTCGCAACATTAGTCCTGCGGTCTGAGGCGTCGGATAAGCAGTGGATTGCATTAACTTTAGTGGGGAGGCTGAGGTTCAAATCTCGGGTGGGTGCACTGGTTATTTCTCACATGTGATTTATCCCTGTGGTTTTCACATTCTCTCTCCACTCTATTGCAAATGTACAGTAATTCGTCTAAAATACACTCCTCTTTATATATCTTTGGGATACTAACTATATATATGTAAATATATATATATATATTAATAATTTGTATATTATAAAACAATTTGGTAACTATTGAATCAATTTATCTTAGAAATTAAATAATAATACCAATTTTCTATTAAAATCAAATTATATTCGTTTTATTTTTGTACTAATTAAATACCCTTTAGTGTTTTTACGAGAGCTTCTGGTATTTTAGCCATTCTGTACAGTATGCGTAGTAACCATGATAGCTGATATCTCCCAATAATATTCTGTGGAATAGTTTAGCCCCCACTCCTCCCCCACCCCCCCTTTCTCAACGAGCGTATTGACATCAAGACTCTCAACTCATGTGTCTGTCGTACTCGCTCTTTATTTTTCTCTCCCAAAGGAATATATTTTATTAAAACAGTGTGTACGTGTCGCAACAATATGAAAACGAAAGCCTTGAATGGCTTAGCATTAAAACGTAGTCCTACTGCAGTTTAGTTGATTGTAACGTAAATTGAAGTAAAAAAAAACTGTCAAGTAAAGTTAAAGTAATAAAAACCGACGTGTAAACGCTAATTATGGCAGTAGTACGCTCACTGTGGATTGTATAAGAACCTAAAGACCTTGAGATGTTTTACGATTGTATTAAACTCCCAAGTAAAGGACCTTGCTCAACTTACCGGCAGGGTTTCTTGCACGGTTAGTGTGGTGGACTTTGACCCGAAAGGGTTCAATACCCATCAGTGTGTTGACTAGGTCGGATGATATTGTGGTAAAACGTTATTTCACCAGGTACTGCACGTGCATTTTTTTTTTTTTTTTTTTACATTTTCTGAATTCCTGCAGCTCAATTAATATTGTTATTTCATTAATTTGAAGTATTTAACGTGTACTATTTGAACCGACTTGATTAAACCAACACATGACTTTTAGACTAGCTTAAATCTAGAATAGAGACCCAGTATCCCGACCGTTAAATCATCACTGTGAAAGGGGATACCCCCATTTCACTAATGATAAATGTTTCGGAAATGCCAGGAATCGAATCTGGGACTCTTAGCTCAGTAGACAGACACTCTACTGACTGAGCTAGGTTGTCGGCCCCCACAGCCGTGAATCAGGTCCTGGATACTTCGTACTAATTAAGCTAGTGTGTTAAGGATGAGAAAGGTTTAATTTATTGGAAGTGTACCCACATTTTCGTGTGGAGGTAGGTTGGAAAACCATTTAGGAAACTACACGCTAGTTAACTTACACTCAACTGGGATTCGAACACTGGTCTCCCTGTCATGTACAGTCCAGATTATTGCTAGAGGGTGAAGAGGGTTGACAATAATTTCATAAATATAATTTCACTGACTTGACTTACCATTTTTGCTGAGCTTTGAGTTCACTATAATATCGGTCATTAGATCCTTGTGTTTCTGAAATAAAAGTTAAAAGCTAATGTCAATGCATTGTCTTATATTTGGAGCCGTTAGTTTTCATTTACAAATATCACATTAAAATTGAAGGGCTTGGGGCGATAATGTGCTATGCCACAAATTTAACAAATATGAGATAGTAGTTGTTCCATGACCTACTAGGTGGCTTTAAGCATTCAACTATATAGTTACATGAATCACTCACGGATATCTAGTATATGTTCAAAAAAATATATATATTTTTCAGTATTGAAACAAGTATTTCAGGTAGTGAGACAAACTCTAATGTAGGTGTTATCACATTCTAATTATTTAGTGACATAGCATGATTTCAATGAAATATTATATAAGTATGGTTTCAACATGTGCTATGGTATTTAAAATCAAAATATCAAGAAATTAATTATCGTTGAACTTTTTAGCAGTTAAAGTCATTGATGTTATTGTGTGTGTATCTGGATAGTGCGATTGAGGTATATCTCCAGTAAGTTCTGATAAATACAGAAGAATTTTCTGTTCTGACTTCAACAATGACTTTGAGCTTCTCAAGTCAGACACGTGCAGGGTATAAGGTATGTTTGGAATAAAATATGAAGCTTTACGCAGTACAGGAAATAAACAAGAGACAAAAAAAACTGGAAAATGAAAGCCAAGCACATATATTAAAAGCAGATGGGGAAAAAAATGCAACTGCAGTTCAAGAAATACATAAAAGTGACTCATATGTCATAGCAATGGATTCACAGCAGGTACTTCTGACTCCTATGTTGTCTTCTGATCCTGCTTTTTACAAACTTAAAATATGGATTTTTAATGTTGGTATTTATGATTGTATAATTTATAAAGGATTTATCTTTGTTTGGAATGAAACGATTGCAAATAGAGGCAGCGAAGAAGTTGGGAGTTGTCTTCTCAAGTACTTATTATGCTGAAACATTGCCTCAAAGAATTTGATTGTGTTTTCGGACAACTGTCCAGGGCAGAATAAAAACTGGATCCTTTTTACCTTATTTAGTCTTGATAAGACATTTTGAATCAATTGAGGATATTTTTATGATATCTGGTCACACTCAGTTCCCTTGTGACAGGAATTTCGCTTACATTGAAAAGTATCAGAGAATACACTGTCAAAACATTCACAGCATGGGAGAATGGTGTGACGTGATTGCAAAAAACAATAAGAAAAAGATATTCATGGAGACACAACTTAAACAAGAAAACATACTTTCAGTTAAAGATTATTTTGGAGAGATAATGAAAAAAAAACAACGTGCTATGATGACACGACATTAGACTTTTCCAATGTCACCTCGCTTAAGTTTACATCTGAAACATCTTTTAAAATGTTTATGAAGCACTCGGTACATGGCGAATTTATTTATGTGACTTTAAAAAATCGACGAATGCCAGTAAATGGGAACAATATGTAGAAGAAATATTCTGAAATTCTTTAAATAAATCCAAAGAAAATTAAATATGTCCTTGAACTTTTGTTGTTTTGTGACTCCAATTTATCATGGTTTTTATTTAAACTTGAAATCCGCTGGATCACCCGTTAACAATGGCAATGATAGTTATGAAATTTTGGATGAAATCCGTGGTTGAGCTAAAAATGAAATCCTTCATGACAATAATAATTGTTGCAATAAAGATTAAATCCTATATGACAGTTATTATTGAACTATAAATTCTTTAAATAAATCCAAAGAAAATTAAATATGTCCTTGAACTTTTGTTGTTTTGTGACTCCAATTTATCATGGTTTATATTTAAACTTGAAATCCGCTGGATCACCCGTTAACAATGGCAATGATAGTGATGAAATTTTGGATGAAAGCCGTGGTTGAGCTAAAAATGAAATCCTTCATAACAATAATAATTGTTGCAATAAAGATTAAATCCTATATGACAGTGATTATTGAACTATAGCCTACTAAATAGCTTTTGTTGTTGTAGAGATCCGAATTTACACTCACTAATATTGTTTTCATTGATGATTTATATACTATAAAAAGTATTATTTCTATGATTTTTGTCATAATATCACCAGTTTATGTGATTTTACTGTAGGCCAAGCATATTATTCTATTTTTTTATGTTTCAACATTAACATGCTAAGCCACAAAAAATATAACAGTAATTAATAATAACAATGTGTGAGCCTATACTTCCTTTCATATGGCAATAACTTTTCTTTGTATTGGTGTCTTAAATTTCAAAGTTTATATAAAATTGAGGAAAACAAAAAATATTAGGGCATATGAACTATGGATTTTTTTTAAATCTTAACTATAAAATATATCTTAACTACCAATATGTGGCATAGAATATTATTGCCCCAAGCCCTTCAATTATTTATATTATAAAAATTAGACAATTATTGAAATGATATGTTTAGTTTTAAAATATAAGATAGTCGGGAACAGTTATTATTCAGGGCATTAGTAAGATATGGACCTAGAAAATATTTCTCTTTTATCTCACTGTTTAACTCATGTATTTTGATTAACATTAATTATATTTACTATCTCAATACAATCATGAATACATCTTGCTTCACTCATCTGGCTAATAACCTTGCAGTCCCTCTAATCCACTCACCTCCAAGATGACCTTGCAGTCCCTCTATTCCACTCACCTCCAAGATGACCTTGCAGTAACTCTGCTCCACTCACCTCCAAGATGACCTTGCAGTCCCTCTATTCCACTCACCTCCAAGATGACATTGCAGTCCCTCTGTTCCACTCACCTCCAAGATGACCTTGTAGTCCCTCAATTCCACTCACCTCCAAGATGACCTTGCAGTCCCTCTATTCCACTCACCTCCAAGATGAGCTTGCAGTCCCTCTGTTCCACTCACCTCCAA